>JARQOD010003955.1:0-59453 GCA_033576555.1 Oophaga sylvatica | reverse complement strand
ACAGCGCTGTGGGTGGGGGCCCCGGGGAAAAAGGGTTTCCCCGCACGTTGCCGTGCCTTCAGCTGTCTTGACGGGTGTCGGCTGATCTACCATGGTGTTTACAACAGGGTAGTCAAAGGCTTTACGTGCAAACCCTTTGGGTCCCCGGAACTGGACTTCCCAAAGGGACTGTGACGTCAGGGGAAATTTAAAGGGGTTTAAGTATGTGACTGTGTATTTGGTTTTGTCTTAAAAGTAACATGATCTATTGCCTCCTGATGTGTCCTTCAGGGTTTAAGCGTCTATGCACAAAACAAGTGGTCTTTCGCTTTTTTTTCATTTCTTTTGGAATGTATCTTGGGCTTTGGATTTTAAAAATTTCCCAATCTTTGGTAATTGCATTGATATTTTTAAAATATTTTGTAAATTTTTTCTCTGTGTTCCCTTTTACTGTGGGTGTTTGTCCTAGACGTCTATGCCACATGTGAATACGTTTTTGGTCTGTGTAATACTTCATCTTTTCCCTTGGTTTTGTAAAAAATGATATAATTGTTCATCTCCCTTGACTTTGGTTTTTCCCCTTGTTTCCCTGCAAAATTGCACCTTTATTTTTAAATTTTGTGTGCCCTTTTGTGTAAACGAAAAAAAAATTGGTTTTGGGTTTTCCCGTGTTACCCATTTGAAAAAAAATTTTAGAGTGTCTCAGTGGGAAAAGCAAAATAGGAATTTGTGGGTTGATCCCTTTTTAAATGGCTAAAAAATATAGTGAAAGATTTACAGGGCAAGTTTTTGAGACTGCTTAGTTCTTCATAGGTGGTTAAAAAAAAACCCCACCTGATGAAGGAGAAAGCGTCTCAAAGTTGCCTGTAATATCTTTTAAACAATTTTGTTAGCCTTTAAAAGGGTATATCCCCCAAGTTTTCCTATTTGCTTCCCCCATGAAGCACTCTATATGTCCTTTTGTGTTTAAACGTTTCAAGATAATAATCCGCCCCCAAATTTTTGGAACAAAACAATCCCGTACAAGTATCTTTGAATCTTGCCGAAATTGTTTGGGAAAAAAATTTAGCATAAAATTTTCCAAAACCTTGCGGTTATTTTTTTGATTGCAAGATAAAGGGTTTTTTTTTTTAAATCAAAATCGTAAAAAAATTTTTGTCACTTGTCATTGTCGTTGCTCCTGAATCAAAAACCCAACCAAGTGATGATTTTTGTTGTTATTTTGAATGTGCCTTCCAATTATTCTCACACGAATCGGAAATTGTGTTTTTTACTTTCTGTGTATGCTTTTTATGTTGTAATTTTTGTTGTTCTGCTTTCCATATGGTACAGTCTTTCTTTAAATGACCTTTTCTCTTACATGTGAAGCATTCTCTTGTCTCTTTAGCATAGGGTTTTTTTAAATTCTGTAGCTTTAAGAGCATTTTCACTGTCCTTATCAGTAAAAGAATCATTGCTTTGTTCTTTTTTCTCTGATATTCATCTATGAGTCTTGTTTTCACAAAATCTAATGTAATGTCAGTTTCTGGTCTTGTCTCTAGTGCATTTATTAAAGCAGTAGATGAATCTGGTAAACTGCAAAATAAATTGGTGCTATATGACTTTCTTTAATATCTTCACCAATAGATCTTAGCTGTGATATCAATTCCATCATTGAGAATATATGCTTCTGCATGTCACTGCACTTAGTCTCATACTGTAAAGCTTTCTTAATAAAAATAATTTGTGATTTAAGCTGGGTCTCTCATATAGCTTTCTTAATTCTTCCAACATTCCTTTCGCTGTTTCTTCATTTCTTATATGTATTAATTGAGCATCATCCACTAATAAGCTAATGGTGGCTCTCGCTTGTCTATTTTTCTTATCCCATGTCTGATTATCTTGATCAGGTCTATCTGTAGTGATTACTTCCCATAAATCATCTTTAGACAATAACATCTCTACTTTGAACTTCCATAGCTGATAGTTCTCATCATTCAGTTTAGCTACTGTGAGTTTTAGCTCTGTGTTATTCATCATCTTTATATAGACTTTTTTTGTTTAGAGAGTTGTACTGAAGAATTCTTCTGCATTCACCAGGGTCTTGCTGAGAGTTCCAGTGTCCTGGGTATCTGGTATTTTTGGTGCTTGGGATCTGTGGTGTCTGGATTCTCTGGGTACGTAAAATTGATAAAGCAGTTTTATTCTTCGGGTCAGTACGATTACAGTGATATCTCATTTGCATAACTTTTTATGTTTTGGGGCTTTTATACAATAAAAACTATTTTATACAAAAAATAATTATTTTCTCACCCAGCCGATGAATACTTTGCATATACAGCAACATCATGGTGAAAGGCAACAAATCCTCTAATGGGCAGTTTGGAACCCCCAAATCTGCCAAATCTCAACCTAATATGCAGAAATTCCTTAGGAGAAAGTCTCCTCTGAACTTACAAAAATCAGCGAACTCCAGAGAGGAATCTGATGACTCCTATTCTGACTGCTCGCAGGCTGACAGTATCACTAGAGAACAATCTAGACGTCGTTCTCTCCTTTTCTCACAAGACTATCTCAAAGATACCTTGAATGCTGCTGTAACGAATGGAAGCGGAGGCAGAGATGGTGAAGTTCACATTCGTCTTTATTTTTTAATGTGGAACCTCGAGACCGCGATCCGGGGGGCTCCAAAGGGGGCGTGACTAATAAGCCCCGGGTACCTGTAGTAAGGCCCCTCGAACAGGACCAGAATGGAATACCCGGAGGACACAGGTGCTACCTCCAGTTTGACCCCGGACACGTGGCAGCTGTCCCAGAGGGACCAAAAGGATAACAGGTATATACAGAGTCTGTGGAGGGTTCTTGACAGAGCTGAGTAAAGTCCTGGTCCAGAATGGATGGTGGCAGGCTGGCTTCAGTGACCTTGTCACAGTCCACGGGTACGGATGGCTGATGGGGGAACGGGATGACACTTGTGCCAGTAATAACCGAGATTGTCCAGGTTAGCCAGATACGGGTTAGCAATGATCTGAGGAGACAAATAGTATAAGCGAAGCACAGAGACTGCAGACGCAGCGCAGACAGATCAGGAACAGAACCGGATGTAGCAATGATAGAACATGTTGCTCCAGCACTCCCCTTATGGTGGAGTGACCAGATATAGTACTGAGTGCGCTGCCATTGGTTAATTAGCTATTTCAAAAAATGCACGCTGCCCCTTTAAGAGAGACGGTGAGCGCGGCCTCGCGTCCTAAGCAATCTATCTGGAGGCCTGCTAGCAGCGTGCCAGGAAGTGGAGGAGGACACAGGACACTGAGGAGCAGATGGGACAGGAGACCTCAGCCTGCACGCAAACTGCTGCAGAGGGACAGCTAGAGGAACAGGTGAGTGGCCAGGAAGGAGTGCAGAGCCAGCGCGGGGACCGAGTGTAACAGTATCCCCCTCATTACTCCCCTCTTTTTCAAGCCTGCGTGAAATCTTTTAAGAAGAAGAGGAGCCTGGATGTTCTCTTTAGGCTCCCAAGACCTCTCCTCAGGACCAAAACCCTTCCAGTCCACCAGGTAATAGATCCTACCTCTTACTTTCTTAGAGGCCAAGATATGTTTTACCTCAAAAACATCATCCTCAGAAACCGGATCTGGAGTGGTACCCGGGTCCTTAAAGAAGGAGCTCAACACCACTGGTTTGAGGAGGGAAACATGAAAGGAGTTAGGTACACGTAGAGAATTAGGTAATTTCAGTTTGTAACAGACCGGGTTGATTTGTCTCAAGACTTCAAAGGGACCAATGAAACGGGGACCCAATTTGTACGATGGTAACTTCAAACGGATGTACTTGGAGGAGAGCCATACCTTGTCTCCTGGATGAAAGATGGGAGCCTCCAAACGTCTTTTGTCTGCATGCGTTTTCATACGTTGAGAGGCTTTCTCCAAAGCAGACCTGGTTTCTCTCCAAATGTTTGAGAAATTCTTAGACAAGGTATCGACTGCCGGAACATCAGACAATCCAGAGACAGGAAGAGGAATTCCGGGTTGGAGTCCAAACACAATCTGAAAGGGAGACTTTCCAGAAGATTCACTTACTTGGTTGTTGTAGGAGAATTCCGCCCAGGGCAGTAATTCTACCCAGTCATTATGATGAGCGTTGATGAAGTGACGCAGGTATCCAGCCAGGATTTGATTGATCCTCTCCACTTGCCCATTAGACTGGGGATGGTATGCAGAAGAAAAATCTAGTTCAATATTTACCATTTTACAGAGTCCTCTCCAGAACTTAGAGGTGAACCGGACGCCCCTGTCGGACACGATTGTGAGAGGAAATCCATGTAGACGGAAGATGTGCTGAATGAAGTGAGCGGCCAGTTCTGGAGCAGACGGGAGACCAGATAGCGGAACGAAGTGGGCCATTTTAGAGAAGCGGTCCACCACAACCCATACCACTGAGCAGCCAGAAGAAATGGGAAGATCCGTGATGAAATCCATCGCGATGTGCTGCCAGGGAGCGGACGGAATCGGAAGAGGCAGAAGTCTGCCGGCTGGTAGATGTTTAACAGTTTTGTTACGGGCACATGAAGGACAGGCTGCGACGAACTCCTGGATATCCTTGCCCATGGTAGGCCACCAGTAATAACGGGAGATGAGTTGCTGCATCTTTTTCTGACCAGCATGGCCAGCCAACTTAGAAGAATGACCCCAGCGCAGAACACGACTACGATCAGAAGCGGACATGAGAGTCTTCCCTGGAGGAAGCCGGGCCAGATCAGTGGAGGCAACAGAGACTAACTTAGAAGGTTCAATAATGTGCTGAGGTTCTTCCTCCAGTTCAGGAGGCAAAAAGGCTCTAGAGAGTGCGTCTGCCTTGATGTTCTTGTCAGCTGGACGGAAATGAAGTACAAAATTGAAACGGGCAAAAAATAATGCCCAACGGGCCTGACGGGGATTCAGTCTTAAAGCAGATTGGAGATAGGCAAGGTTTTTATGGTCGGTGAATATGATTACCTGGTGATGAGATCCCTCAAGAAGATGTCTCCATTCTTGCAGAGCCAATTTGATGGCCAACAGTTCGCGATCACCGACAGAGTAGTTCCTTTCTGCAGGAGAAAAAACCTTGGAAAAAAACCCACACGAGATCATCCACCCGGTAGACGACTTCTGGGTGAGAACTGCTCCTGCACCTATGGAAGAAGCGTCAACCTCAAGAAAAAATTGCTCATTTGAATTAGGACGATGGAGAACGGGTGCGGAAGCGAAGGCTTTTTTGAGAGAAACAAAGGCCTCTTCTGCCTCGGAGGACCATTCCTTAGAGTTTACACCTTTCTGGGTTAAGGCTGTGATAGGAGCCACTCGGGTGGAAAAGTGTGGAATGAATTGCCGGTAGTAATTTGCGAACCCTAGGAACCTTTGTATGGCTTTTAGCCCAGATGGACGAGGCCAGTTGAGAACTGCAGACAACTTCTCCGGATCCATCTTTAATCCTGTGGAAGATACAATGTACCCAAGGAAAGGCAAGGAAGACTGCTCAAAGAGGCATTTCTCATATTTGGCATATAGCCTGTTCTCTCTCAGTCTTTGTAAGACCAGGCGTACTTGCCTCCGGTGTGACGCCAAGTCTGCAGAGAAATCAAAATATCGTCCAGGTAGACCATGACACAAGTATAGAGCAAGTCCCTGACAATGTCATTAACAAATTCCTGAAAGACCACAGGTGCATTGCTTAGGCCAAATGGCATTACCAGGTATTCATAGTGGCCGTCACGGGTGTTGAAGGCTGTTTTCCATTCGTCTCCCTCTCTGACTCGGATCAGGTTGTAGGCCCCTCTGAGATCCAATTTGGTGAAGATCTTGGCCCCTCGGAGACGATCAAACAGCTCTGAAATAAGAGGTAATGGATACCTGTTTTTTACCGTGATCTGATTTAGTCCCCGATAGTCGATACAGGGCCGCAAGGATCCATCCTTCTTCTTCACAAAGAAGAATCCAGCTCCTGCCGGTGACGATGACTTTCGGATAAATCCTCTAGCCAGATTCTCTTGGATGTAGTCCGACATAGCCTGAGTCTCTGCCTGTGAAAGGGGATAAACTCTCCAGCGAGGAGGAGATACTCCAGGAAGAAGCTCTATCTGACAGTCATACGACCTGTGTGGAGGTAGTCTCTCAGCCTCCTTTTTCCCAAAGACGTCAGAGAAGGACCAATAGGCGGAAGCCAACCCTGGCAGGGTATCAGGCTGGACTGGAGGCGAAACAGGTTGAATCCGGGTTAAGTAACGATTCATGCAGGTATCTCCCCAACGCAGAACTTCTCCAGTTTTCCAATTAAGGACTGGTTCATGCATCTGGAGCCAAGGTAAACCTAAAAGCATGGGATGGGACAAACCGGGATATACATAAAATCGCATTCTTTCAGCATGCATTAGACCTACCCGGAGTTCCACCAACTCGGTTTGAAACTGGACGGGCTCGGTCAGTGGTTTGCCATCCACGGCAGTCACCTGCAACGGATCAGGAAGACGCTGGACTGGTAAGAGGTAATGATCCACAACCGCCTGCTGGATGAAGTTCCCTGCAGCTCCAGAATCCAGTAAACAATGTTCGGAGAATTTTATTGCTCCATAGAACATGGAGACTGAGATGTGTAAAGAGGGAGAGGACTGTTCTCTACCTAGGTTGGCCCCTCCTACCGAACCTAGGCACTGGAGTTTCCTGACTTTTTAGGACAGAAATGGATCAAATGTTCAGAACTACCGCAGTAGTAACAACTTCCCTCCTTGCGACGTGCCTCCCAGCGGCGGGTGGCCAAACTTACATGGTCTACCTCCATAGCCTCGGAGGAGGAAGGCGAGGTACCTGTTTTGAACAAACTAGAGTCCAGGTGATAGGACCTTTTGTCCCGCTTGATCTCCATGGAACGCTCCTGAAAACGCAGGTCAATTCGGGTTGCCAAGGATATTAGCTCTTCCAAGAGGGTAGGTCTGTCCCGTCCCGCCAGCTCATCCTTGATTCTTCCGGATAGGCCTTCCCAGAAGTTAGCAACCAGGGCCTCATTGTTCCACGACAATTCAGATGAGAGGGTGCGGAACTTAACAGCATACTGAGCTACCGCGAAAGTACCTTGGCGCAGGCGGAGCAAAGCAGAAGCAGTCGAAGTGGTGGGACCAGGTTCATCGAAGGTCCTGCGAAAAGCCTCTAGGAAAGATTGAAGATCATTAACCAGCGGATCCCCTCTCTCCCATAGCGGGTTTAGCCAGGCGAGGGCCTCTCTGTTGTGAATGGGTTTGAGATGAGTTCTGAGCAGAGGCTCCCTCTGGTGGTTACAAGCGGTGCTAGTGAGGATTGTGAGGACTGGGAATCAGGTGTTACTGACTGGTCTTATATAAGGGAGTCATTTTCCATCAGGGTTGCCGGTGATCAATTGTTCTGGTCTGAATCCTTTATTCCAGTTTCCCTTGTAGCCTGCTGTGTCGTGTCTGCATCTCCTGCTTACAGATAAGACTTTTGCTTCTTTTGTGTTTTTGCTGTATTTTTGCATTTTGTCCTGCACTTCTTTGGGGGCCTTCAGGGTCCCCTCCGGGGGCTTCTGCCCTCTCAGTTTAGTTCAGCCACTGAGTTTTGTTCTTTTGCTTTTTCCAGTTTTTTCAGTGGCTGCTGTTTTGATTTTGTTACACCAGAGAACTAATTTAGATGGTAGAGGTCGTGTGATCTCAGGTGATTTTGAAATTAGTAGAGTTGGTGCTTTTCAGGGTTTTCTGGGATTGCAGTAAGTACCCTTCCTATCCTTTTCTATTTAGATAGTTTGGGCCCCAGCGTTTGCTCATACTATTTCTTTCTGTGTCAGTATTTCCTCTTGTCTAACCGCCATTACATGTTTGGGGGCTTTCTGTTATCTTTGGGGTTCTGCTCCGGGGCAGATAGCTTTCCTATTTCTATCTTTAGGTGTAGTTAGTTTCTCAGGCTGTGACGAGGCGTCTAGGACCAACGTAGGAACGCTCCACGGCTGCCTCTAGTTGTGGTGGTTAGTCAGGGTACTGCAATCTCATAGATTCCAACTGCTCTGGTGTATTGCCTTTTTTACCTGCACTCCTCAGCTACCGAAACATAACAGTATCACCGGCCCAAAAAATTGAAAATTGTATGGTACTCACAGAAGGGAAAAAAAAATATTGTGAAAGAAAAAAGGTTGTCAGAGTTGTCAATCAAATCTATCTGGAGGCCTGCTAGCAGCGTGCCAGGAAGTGGAGGAGGACACAGGACGCTGAGGAGCAGATGGGACAGGAGACCTCAGCCTGCGCGCAGACTGCTGCAGAGGGACAGCTAGAGGAACAGGTGAGTGGCCAGGACGGAGTGCAGAGCCAGCGCGGAGACCGAGTGTAACAGCTGCTTTACAACCAGTATTGGCAGATCTAGCCGTCCTTAAGAAAGACATGCATGCAATGGGTCCAATGGGTTTGGAAGCTGATAGAACAACGCTCGTACAACACGCCACTTCCACGGAGTCTCATATTCAATTGCATAATTCATTGCTCATTAAAGCCCTTCTCCTAGCTGAAGATCAAGAGAACCGTAGCAGAAGATGTAAGATCAGGCTCAAAGGTCTCCCAGAGAACTGGGCGGCTGATACATTACGGAAAATTATGGCGGAACTTTTTTCTGACCTGGTGAGACAGGAGAGGGCGATATCCATAGTGGTGGAAAGGGTGCACCGTGCACTGCGACCGCCACCGCGACCGGATGAACCTCCACGTGATGTAATATGTGGTCTTTTATCCTTTAATGACACCACAGCTCTGTTGGCGGCGGCGAGAGAACGACAAGACCTTTTATATGAAAGCGCACCCATACGTATCTTCCAAGACCTAGCTCCTAGTAGAGTTGAGCATTCCGATACCGCAAGTATCGGGTATCGGCCGATATTCGCTGTATCGGACTTTAAATACTTGGTTCCGATATTTTCCATATATCGTATACCGGAATCGGAAGTTCCCATAATTCTTTGAGAGGCAATGTGATTTTAGTCAGCCAATGAGGAATCCTAAGAAGTGTGGGCACATCCTGTACTGCTGCGGTCATGTTAACTAATGGCATGGCTGTGATTGGATGCTGAAATGATGTCAGAATGCACTATAAAAGGCGCCGCCGCCATTTTAGCGTCACTGTGCTGTGAATTCAGATAGGGACAGAACGCTGCTCTGCTGACTCTGAGGACAGTTAGAGATTGCGATTTTGTGTACTGTGCTTTAGGCAGGCTAGTTTACCAACCGCTGTGTAAAGCTTCCTTTTGTCTTGCAGTGTTGTTTTCACAGCTCTGCAAGGTGTGTGTGTGCGTGCAGGTGACGCTGCAGTTTGCTCTGCATCCAACGCTGTTTGTAGGCATCTGCACGTGTCACTCACAGACTTATTTTTTTCTTTAGTGTAATTCTTGCTTCTCCATTCAATGAAATTATATTGTGACGTGCTTCCATCCGTATCCAATACATTGGTTGCAAACACTATAGGAGTACAGAAAGGAGCCTTTCACAGATAGTGAACAGTTGTGTTTCAGTGTTCACTGCAGTCTGTGAGGTATTTTTTTTTTTTTTTTTAAATGCAGATCACGCTCCAGTTACTTCTTCAACTAATGCTGGGTGTACTCTGCTGAGCGTGTGTCACTGCCTCATCCTTGTCATTTTTCTAAAATTGGTGCTGCTTTATTCTATTTTAAATTTACTAAAATCTATTAGTGTGACGCTCTTCCATCAAAATACAATACATTGCTTGCAAACATAATAGAAGTCCACAAAAAGGCCTTTCACAGCAAGTGAACAGTTGTGTTCACTGTTCACTCTAGTCTGAGGTTTACATTTTTGGTAGGAGTGTAGATCCCGCTCCACTTACTTCAACCACCGCTGCGTGTACTCTGCTGAGTGTCTGTCACTGGCTCATCCTTGTCATTTTTCTAAAATTGGTGCTGCTTTATTCTATTTTAAATTTACTAAAATCTATTAGTGTGACGCTCTTCCATCAAAATACAATACATTGCTTGCAAACATAATAGAAGTCCACAAAAAGGCCTTTCACAGAAAGTGAACAGTTGTGTTCACTGTTCACTCTAGTCTGAGGTTTAAATTTTTGGTAGGAGTGTAGATCCCGCTCCACTTACTTCAACCACCGCTGCGTGTACTCTGCTGAGTGTCTGTCACTGGCTCATCCTTGTCATTTTTCTAAAATTGGTGCTGCTTTATTCTATTTTAAATTTACTAAAATCTATTAGTGTGACGTTCTTCCATCAAAATACAATACATTGCTTGCAAACATAATAGAAGTCCACAAAAAGGCCTTTCACAGCAAGTGAATAGTTGTGTTCACTGTTCACTCTAGTCTGAGGTTTAAATTTTTGGTAGGAGTGTAGATCCCGCTCCACTTCAACCACCGCTGCGTGTACTCTGCTGAGTGTCTGTCACTGGCTCATCCTTGTCATTTTTCTAAAATTGGTGCTGCTACATTCAATTTCAAATAATTCAAATATATTAGTGTGACATGCTTCCATCCGTATCCAATACATTGGTTGCAAAGAATATAGAATTACACAAAGAGGGCTTTCACAGCTATTGAACAGTTGTGTGAAGTGTTCACTGTAGTCTGAGGTTTTCAGGTATTATTATATTTACTTGTATGCTTTTATTTAAAAGCCAAGAACAATGAAGGCAAACATTCGCACTGCAGCTGTTGTCAAAGTTCAACCCACATTATGCACTTCCAACATTGCAGCTTTTGAGGCATGATGTGAGTTTGATTTGCCTAAGTTATGGAGTGACAAAATGGCTCAGGGAACAAAACATAGAGATTTTGGGTCCATGGGCTGGAAACTCCCCAGATCTTAATCCCATTGAGAACTTCTGGTCAATCATCAAGAGATGGGTGGACAAACAAAAAATTAAAAATTCTGACAAAATGAAAGCATTGATTGTGCAAGAATGGACTGCTATCAGCCAGGATTTTGTCCAGAAGTTGGTTGAGAGCATGCCAGGGAGAATTGCAGAGGTCCTGAAGAAGAAGGGTCAACACTGCAAAATTAGACTTGCTGCATTAACTCATTCTAACTGTCAATATAAGCTTTTGTTACTCATATGTTTGCAATTATATTTCTGTCTGTGATAAAAAAAATCTGTCAAACACACATAAAAACCAGAGGGCAGCAGATCATGTGAAAATATCATATTTGTGTCATTATCAAAACTTTTGGCCATGACTGTACAGTTCAGGTGGTAGAAAGATGAACATAACAGGATACATGTATAACGTTGCCAACCAGTTATTTAATCGGAAACAGGACAGGCAAATTCATGCGTGATCCATGCCTTGTTCATTTTCAGCAAAGTAAGCCGGTCTACATTATCGGAGGTAAGTCGCATGCGACGGTCTGTTAGTACACCACCTGAAGCACAAAAGACGCGCTCCGATAATACACTGCCAGAAGGGCAAGCCAGCACCTCCAATGCATACTGGCTAAGCTCTGGCCATGTATCCATCTTAGAGACTCCAAACTTGAATGGGGAAGAGCCATCTGGGAGTACACTGAGAGGGCAAGACATGTCATCTGTCACCATCTTACGGAAACGTTGCCTCCTGCTGACTGGAGCCGTCTCGGATGGTGTAGACATTGGTGGCGCTGCCACAAAACTTCGCCACATTTGGAACATACTGTTCTTGCCCTGTGCAGAGGCGCTGCTTGTGCTCCCTCTGTTGCAGAGCTGTCTCCACTGCCTCGACGCACAGAGCTGCTTTGTAAAGCAGTAGCAGCAGCAGTGCTCTCGGCTGGAATGGAGAACATTATGGATTCCGACAAGCTTACAACCTGCAATGATCCTCAGTGTACTCAACCATCGTACGACCAGCTCTACCCTTTCCTATTGCATTCTCACCCATCCCTGCAGACTGTGAGCCCTCGCGGGCAGGGTCCTCTCTCCTTCTGTACTTGTGTGTCCCTTGTCCAGCACATCTTTATTGTACCTGTCTATATTTTTCCCTTGTCATATGTAAAGCGCCATGGAATAAATGGCGCTATATAAATGTATAATAATAATAATAATTGCAGCAGTGTGTCTTGTTACTCCCGCATTTTACGCTCCCGGTTCAACGGTCTGATGAGGCTTTGAAAGTTGTCCCGGTAGCGAGGTCTAGGAGGGTGTACACCCAATAATCAGACGTGGTGAGAATGTGGGTGATGTGGCTGTCGTTTCTCAGGCACTGCAGCATGAAATCAACCATGTGCTGCAGACTTCCAAATGGCCAAGAAACGCTGTCCCCTGCAAGAGGCGTCATCTCTGCCTGCTCTGCATCACCCCACCCTTGCTCTACATACTGACTAGAGCGTTGTGTACCTCCTGTTAGAACCCTCTTGTTAGATTTTGTTTCAGTTTGCTGGTCACATGACCTTTTTACCCTATTTAGTCTGGCTCCGCCCTTCTGGCTTTGCTGGACTTCATTGTATTATCTACTCTTAAGCTAGCCGGGTGCTTAGGTGCCTTACTCTGTCAGTTTTGCTTGATCTTAGGATCTCTTAGTATTTGTTTTCTGTTTTATATTCCCTGCTACACTTTCTGTTAGGAGGTGTCCACCTTTTCACCCAGTCCCTAGATCTTGTAGGGATTCCTCCCTCGTAACTATAGGTCTTCGTTCAGACTAGCTGAGGACTTTAGCGGGTCTGGTCGCAGGATCAGGTTCCCCGTTACATCGTAGGGATCCAGCTCAGTCCTATTGTAGGGACAGAATTCCCACCTTTCCTTAGTGCTTGTAGCAGATCATAACAGTAAGTCCAGCCCAAAGAAAAAAAAAAAAATCTCTAAGGAAAGATTTTCTGTTTCATCATGGTTTCAGTTCAAGATTTGGTTCAACGCCTGCAGGGACTTTCTCTGGAGGTGGCTGAGATAAAGCAACACGTGAGTAGTTGTTCTGGAGCACATTTCGTGGAGCCAAAGGTACGTTTGCCTGATTTAGTTTTTGGTGAACAACAAGATTTTTTTCTTTCAAAAATGCTTGCTTGTTGTATTTCTGTTTGAGACCCAGATCCTCTGGTGATGAATCACAGCGCATAGGGTTCATAATGTCACTTTTGCGCAAAGAACCTCAGGACTGGGCCTTTTCTCTGCAGCCTAGTGATCCATGCTTTAGATCAGTGGATAGTTTTTTTTCTGCTTTGGGGTTATTGTATGACGATCCGGATCGTGTTTCATCAGCTGAGACAGAATTGAGACGTTTGAGACAGGGATCAGGTAATGTGGAAAAATATTGTACTCACTTCCGAAGGTGGTCCGCTCAGGTGGGCTGGAACGATTCAGCTTTGAAAAGTTTATTTCTTGCAGGGTTAAGTGAGAGGGTTAAAGATTTGCTGATTGCTTATCCCATACCTGGTAACTTGCAAGAGGCTATGCAATTAGCCATACGGGTGGATAGGAGACTGCGTGCAAGGGTTAATGAGAGTAAATCTGCCTTGTCAGCTCCAAGTTTGGAAAAGGAATGTACTGACATTGCAGAGCCGATGGAAATTGGAGCAATGACACCTCACTCTCGAGAAAAAGAACGCAGATTTGCTCAAGGTTTGTGTTTCTATTGTGGTAAATCGAGCATTTCATTAAGAACTGTGCGCTTCGAATGAATAAAGAGAAAAAAAAAATGAGGTCAGTTTTGCCCGCATAGCTTGTTTAAACAATAAAGGTGTCTTTCTTTCTGCTACCACTGCTGTTGAGGAGGAATTAATGGAGTTTCGGGTATTTGTGGATTGTGGTTCAACTCTCAATGTGATTGATGGGAAATTTTTGGAAAAACTAAAATTAAAACCCAAACTTCTGTCTTCCCTATTAATGTGGTGTCTGTGGATGGTTCTCCCTTGAAAAATGTTACTCACCATATCTGTGAATTTCCTCTTACTATTAATGGTGTTCATCAAGAGAATTTGGATTTGGTAGTTTTGAATAATTTGCCCTCACCGGTGATTTTGGGGTTACCCTGGTTAAAATTGCACAATCCGGTACTGGATTGGTCTACCAATGAAATTAAGTACTGGAGTCCTAAGTGTTATGACAAGTGTTGTAACGGGCGTATTGCTGCTGTAGTTAAGGGGAGTTACCTGTACCTATTCAGGATTTTTGGAAAGTTTTTTCTGATAAGGAATCGCAGGTATTGCCTCCTCATAGAGATTATGATTGTGCAATTGAATTTGTCCCTGGAGCGTCTCTTCCTAAAAGTCGTTTATTTAATTTGACTATTCCTGAGAGAAAGGCTTTGGAGGAATACATACAGACAAGCTTGGCCGCCGGTCACATTAGGCCTTCCAAATCTCCTGTGGCGGTTGGATTTTTTTTTGTTAAAAAAAAGGACGGCGGTTTACGGCCTTGTCTAGAGTTTCGTGAGATTAATAAGATTACTGTACGCAATCCTTATCCACTGCCATTGATTCCTGATTTGTTTAATCAGTTAGTGGGGGCCAAGTGGTTCTCGAAAATTGATCTTCGAGGGGCATACAATTTGTTGCGCATGAAGGAGGGGGATGAATGGAAGACTGCGTTTAACACTCCACTGGGTCATTTTGAGAATCTGGTCATGCCCTTTGGACTTTCCAGTGCTCCGGCATTTTTTCAGAATCTTATTATTGACATCCTTAGACCTTTGATCGGCAGAAATGTGGTTGTGTATTTGGATGACATTTTGATTTATTCATCAGATTTGGAGTCTCATTGGAGGAGTGTGCGTGAAGTATTACAGTTACTGAGTGATAATTCACTTTTTGCCAAACTAGAAAAATGTGAGTACGCTGTACAGAGACTTAGTTTTTTGGGCTACATTGTCTCCAGTGAAGGTTTTGAGATGGACCCAGTGAAAGTGCAAGCTGTGCAGGATTGACCTAGACCTATTGGTGTGAAATCAATACAGAGGTTTTTGGGGTTCGCCAATTATTATAGAAAATTCATAAAAAAAATTTCTGTGATTGCCAAACCTCTGACCGATCTCACCAGGAAAGGTGCTGATGCGGTTCAGTGGACTACTGAGGCCATTGAGGCTTTTGTGTTGCTAAAGGAGAGGTTCAGCTCTGCTCCCATCCTTACGCAGCCTGATGTGACTAAACCATTTTTGGTTGAGGTTGATGCTTCTTCTGTGGGGGTCGGTGCGGAGTTGTCTCAGGCAAAGATGGATGGAGTACATCCCTGTGCTTTTTTTTCAAAGAAATTTTCTGAGTCTGAACTAAATTATGATATCGGTAATCGGGAATTGTTGGCAATTAAACTCGCATTTGAACACTGGCGTCATTTTTTGGAGGGAGCGGAATTTCCTATTCAAGTCTTCACCGATCATAAAAATCTGATCTACCTTGATGCTGCCAAACGCTTGAATGCCCGTCAGGCTACATGGGCACTGTTTTTCTCACGGTTTAATTATACCGTTACTTACATCCCAGGTACTAAAAATGTTAAAGCTGATGCTTTGTCTCGCAGCTTTTCTCCTATGGTGGGTACTGAGGAGGAAGAGGAGAACATCTTGCAAGAGGGGTTGTTATGGCTGTTTTGGACTCCGTGTTGGAAGATGAGATTCTTAAAGCACAGGAGAATGCCCCATCTAACACGCCGCATGGGAGGTTGTTTGTGCCTGGTACCCTGAGGAGAGATTTGTTTATTGAATGTCATGACTCTCGGTTGGCAGGTCATCCTGGAATCTCTGAGACCAAGAGACTTGTGGGTCGCAGTTTTTGGTGGCCAGGATGGCAGAAGGAAGTCATTAAGTGGGTGCGTCAATGGCTGAGTGTGCTAGATCTAATTCTTCTCATACTCCTGCTGCGAGGTTGCTTTGCCCTCTGGAGGTCCCTAGTGCACCTTGGACACATTTGGCTATGGACTTTATTACTGACCTTCCCCCCTCTGAGGGTTTCACTGTCATCTGGGTGGTCGTGGACCGTTTTAGCAAGATGTGTCACTTGGTTCCTTTCATCAAACTGCCCTGCGCTAAGACTCTCGCTAAGGCCTTTGTCAAGGAAATAGTCAAACTACATGGCGTTCCTACTGACATTGTTTCCGATAGGGGACCTCAGTTTGTGGCTCGTTTTTGGCGCGCTTTTTGTGACAGGTTGGGAGTTCATTTGTCGTTTTCTTCCGGATATCATCCTGAGTCTAATGGCCAGACAGAAAGGAAAAACCAGGATGTTGAGCAGTTCTTGAGTTGTTTTGTGACTGATAATCAAGAGTGGTGGTCTGAGTTTCTGCCACTTGCTGAGTTTGCTCTTAACAATCATACATCCGCTTCTGCTGGTTGTTCGCCTTTTTTTTGTTGTACTGGGAGACATCCGTCTTTTGGGTCATTTTCCAAGTTGGGATCGGCTGTACCTGAAGAGGAGAATTTTTCTGCTGTTTTGGAGAGAGTTTGGACTGATGTGCGTGGTAATCTTCAGGAGGCTAACAAAAAATCCAAAGTGTATTTTGATAGAAAACGACAAGAGGTTTTGTTTGCTATTGGTGACATGGTTTGGTTGTCCTCTAAGAATCTGCGCTTGAGGATTCCGTCTAAGAAATTGGGTCCCAAGTTTGTAGGGCCCTTTAAGGTGCTTCAGGTTATTAACCAATCTGCTGTTAAGTTGGAGCTTCCTACCTCCTGGAAGATTAATCCGGTGTTTCATGTTTCTCTCTTGAAAAAAGCTGAGGTCTCAGATGGAGACATCTCGGCTACTGTTCCCCTGGTGGTGGAGGACGGGCAATATGAGATTTCCCGCATCCTAAATTCTAGACGGTATAGAGGGAGTCTGCAGTACCTCGTCGCTTGGAAGGGTTATGGACCCGAGGATAACTCATGGGTGAGGGCGGATGATGTTTCTGCGTCTAGACTTGTTAGAGCGTTTCACAAGAGGTTTCCGGATAAGCCTAAGTCCTAGGGGATCCGGAGGATCCTCTTTGAAGGGAGGGTACTGTTAGAACCCTCTTGTTAGATTTTGTTTCAGTTTGCTGGTCACATGACCTTTTTACCCTATTTAGTCTGGCTCCGCCCTTCTGGCTTTGCTGGACTTCATTGTATTATCTACTCTTAAGCTAGCTGGGTGCTTAGGTGCCTTACTCTGTCAGTTTTGCTTGATCTTAGGATCTCTTAGTATTTGTTTTCTGTTTTATATTCCCTGCTACACTTTCTGTTAGGAGGTGTCCACCTTTTCACCCAGTCCCTAGATCTTGTAGGGATTCCTCCCTCGTAACTATAGGTCTTCGTTCAGACTAGCTGAGGACTTTAGCGGGTCTGGTCGCAGGATCAGGTTCCCCGTTACATCGTAGGGATCCAGCTCAGTCCTATTGTAGGGACAGAATTCCCACCTTTCCTTAGTGCTTGTAGCAGATCATAACACCTCCCTCTGGAGCAATGTCTTCCTCCTCCATTGACTCCTCCTCATCCTCCTCACAAAGTGAGCCCTGCCCAGCCCTTTGTGAGGAACCACGTTGCGCTGACTGTACATAAGGTGATGGAATTTGTGACTCCTCATCCTCCACCTCTTCCAAAACCTCATCCCTTAGTGCTTGCAGTGTTTTTTCAAGCAGGCAGATAAGGGGGACAGTCAGGCTGATTAGTGCATCATCTGCACTCGCCATCCGCGTTGACTCATCAAACGCACGCAAAACGTGGCAGATGTCCTTCATAGAGTCCTTCGCCAGTCCTTACACTGGCTAACCATCCATTATAGGATCCAATTCAAAGTACTTGTTCTCACCCACAAAGCTCTCCACAGTGCAGCACCCCCCTACATCTCCTCCCTCATTTCTATCTATCGGCCTAACCGACTGCTGCGCTCTGCAAACGACCTTGGACTAACCTCTGCACTAATCCGTACCTCCCACTCCCGACTCCAAGACTTCTCCCGCGCTGCGCCAATCCTCTGAAATGCTGTACCCCAAGAAATTAGGACTATCCTCAATTTGCATGGTTTCAGGCGCTCCGTCTAAACACATTTGTTCACAGCGGCCTATCACATTCACTAATCAAAGTCATTCTATGTGTGTGTGTGTGTGTGTGTGTGTGTGTGTAGCCCATTCACTATCTCCATCCATCCATCCCTCACTCCCTCAAAATGGCTGGACCATCATTGTAAATACACCATTGTATATAAACACCTGTACTTTGTAGCTCCCCCTCCTCATTGTAGATTGTAAGCTCTCACGAGCAGGGCCGGCTTATATTGCTTTAATTATTGTATTGTTAACGTTGTTACTTATGACTTTTGTTCTGAAACTGTTAAACTGTAAAACGCTGCGGAATCTTTTGGCGCTATATAAATAAAGATTATTATTATATATATTATAGAGGCCCACTCAGTAGTGGTGAAGTGTGAACGGCGCAAATTGCGAGTTGATTGCGCCTGATGCAGCTGATACTCCATTACTGCTGGCTGCTGCTCACACAACCGCTCCAACATATGTAACGTGGAATTCCACCTGGTGGGTACGTCACATATGATGCGATGTTCAAGAAGGCGAAATCTGCGTTGCAGAGCTGCAATGCGCGATCTGACCATGCTGGAACGTCGCAAGTGAGCGCACTGTAGGCGGACCTTGTGCAGCAGTGCATCAATATCCGTATAGTCCCTCAAAAAACTCTGCACGACCAAGTTGAGCACATGTGCCAGACATGGTATGTGAGTGAGGTTGACAAGGCCCAGAGCTGCCACCAGATTTCGGCCATTGTCACACACTACCAAGCCTAGCTGGAGATTCGCTGTCAAAAACCACACGTCGCTCTCCTGCTTCATGGCATTCCAGAGTCCTGCACTGTGTGGCTTCGATTCCCCATGGAAATTAATTTCAGGACGACCTGTTGACGTTTGCCCACGGCAGTGCTCATATCGGTCGCAACAGCTAAGCGTTGTGTGGTGCATGTGTGGGGTGCACGCATCACAGAAAGCAAAGCATCATAGAAGACAAGCATTGAGTAAACGGCAGTTATTCATGGCAGTTAATCAGGGCTGGAATAAGGTAGTCCACACTTTGCTATATTTTTAATCCTGAACAAAACATTTTCATAAATATTATGTTTATCAAATACCCTTATTATTATTATTACAACCTCATGCATGTTTTGCAATATATTTTAAATTTTATTTTAGGATATTTGTTTCTTGTTTTTTGTTATGTTTTTAATTATGTACATTAACTGTATCCTGCTGTGTTCCCTTGCCTTCCACAAACACCGCCCCATCCCCCTTCATCACGACTCATACACATGAGCCCCTCCATACTTCCCTCTCCCATGTACAGTTCCCATGCACTCATCACCTTCCTGAGAAACCTCAGCCCATCTAGCCGAAACACATCACTGAAAAAACCAACTTACAACACCAACAACTACCTGCTCTTTATCTTCCTTCTCCTATTGATTTCAGGGGACATCTCCCCCAACCCTGGTCCACCATCCCCCAACCTCAATCCCTACCCTACCTCATATCGAAACCATAATAATCTTATTAATATTAATTGCACTCCCTCATCTCCTTCGTTTAACTGTGCCCTCTGGAATCCACGGTCTGCATGCAACAAGCTAACCTTCCTGCACAACTACTTTCTGAACAACTCTCTTCATCTGTTGGCCCTGACTGAAAACTGGATTCAGGATTCTGACACGGTTTCCCCTCCTGCCATTTCCTATGGTGGCTTATAGTTCTCACATTCCCCGAGACCCTCAAACAGACATGGTGGTGGAGTCGGCATACTCCTGTCCCACAATGCACTTTCCAGGTCATCCCCCCAATTCCATCACTCTCATTCCCTTCTTTTGAGGTCCACACCATCATGCTCTTTCGTCCCCTCTCCCTCAGAGTAGCGGTCATATATCGGACCCCAGGCCCAAAGTCATTCTATGTGTAAGTGTGTGTGTAGCCCATTCACTATCTCCATCCATCCCTCACTCCCTCAAAATGGCTGGACCATCATTGTAAATAGACCATTGTATATAAACACCTGTACTTTGTAGCTCCCCCACCTCATTGTAAATTGTAAGCTCTCAAGAGCAGGGGCGGCTTCTATTGCTTTAATTATTTTATTGTTAACGTTGTTACTTATTACTTGTGTTCTGAAACTGTTAAACTGTAAAGCGCAGCGGAATCTGTTTGCGCTAAATAAATAAAGATTATTATTATTATTAAGCGTTCACTGGTCCATGTGGAGGTAGACCGTGACGGCTCCTGCAGCAATGTTTATGAGGAACTGGAGTAGGAGGAGGAGTCAATGTGTACAGACTTTATTCCTGCAATCCTTGGAGTTGGCTGAACACGTACAGCGCCACTCGCAAGATCTGTACCCGGCTACACAACATTGACCCAATGGGCAGTGAGGGAAAGGTATCGTCCCTGGCCATGGGTACTGGTCCACGTAGCGGTGGTCAGGTGGACATTGCTACTGACGAAGTTTAGTAGCGCATGTTTAATTTTTCACGCAACATGCTTTTGCAGACCAGGGACGGCTTGCCTGCTGAAATAAAATCGGCTTGGCACATTGTATTGTGGGACTGGCAATGCCATTAAGTTACGGAAACTGTCAGTCTCCACCAGCCTGAATGACAGCATTTCAAGGGACAGGAGTTTTGCAATGCCAGCATTCAGAGCCTGTGCTCGTGGATGGTTTGCCGAGTATGGCCGTCTTTTATCCCATGCCTGTGGTACCGATGGCTGTTTTGTGGCCTGGGTGTGTGAGGATGACAGGGAACTTGCTGCTGTGGGTGGAATAACACTTTGTCTCTGGACAACATTGACCGAGGTTCTTCCATGGCGATCCTGTGAGAAAGCTGAACCAGCTGTGTGTCAGCTGGAGGAAGAGGCTCCGACACGACCTGAAGATGTAGGTGCTGCTGTAAGTTGGCCTACATCTCCAGTGTGTCTTTGTAACTCAACTACGTGCTTTGTACCCACATGTTTGCACATATTTCCCACCTCTTCTGACAAGCCTACAACCTGCAATGATCATCAGTCTACTGAACACCACACGATCAGCTCTTCCCTTTCCTAGTGTATCCTCAACCACCCCTGTAGATTGTGAGCCCTCGCGGGCTGGGTCCTCTCTCCTTCTGTACTTGTGTGTGCCTTGTATTGCTCATGTTTACTGTAATTGTCTATATTTGCCCCTCTTCACATGTAAAGCGCCATGGAATAAATGGCGCTATTAAAATCTATAATAATAATAATAATATTACTGGTATTGACGTTACTGACACTTTTACCTGTTTTTACTTTTAGATTACACAGCTTGCATTTCACATAGCAAATATCATCTGCAAGTGTGTCAAAAAAGGACCACGCAGTGCAAGTCCTGGGAGCGCCCGTTTTGACTTTTGGAAGAGAACTGCTCCGAACAGGTTCCAAACTGGAGGCTACAGTCAACCGAGTCTGCAGCCTAACTCTCCCTCCTGTTTGTACCGTTGGGGCAATCTCTTCCTCAGAGCTGCTCCCACCACCTTCCTGTTCCTCACGCCATGTGGGGACTTGGACCTCATGATCTCCACTACCATCTTCCAAAACCTGCTGCTGTTGGGTGGTCTGGCCAGCACCATGCTCAACAGAAACTGGCACCTGAGTCTCATCATCATCAGATGCGTTCTGCGGTGTGCTGAGCATCGGCACTGGCTCACCCGCCTCTTCAGATTCTGAGAGACACAGCTGTTGCGCATCACTGCATACTCCCTCTTCTTCACATTCCAGAATGCTGCTTGGCTGGGCCCCTGTTTGCAAGCCAACAGATTCTGAGAACAGAAGCAGAGACTCAGCTGGATCCTGTACAGAACTGTCTGACTGCCTGGGCAATTTGGCAGGCGGTGAAGAGACAGATGGTTGCTCAACAGTGCTGTGTTCCTGAGAGGAGGTGGAAGCAATTGAAGTCGATGCATTGGCTGCCATCCAAGCAACAACGGCTTCAATTTGTTCTTCCCGCAGCAGGGGGGTACACCGACCTCCTACTAAAGTGCACATAAAGGAACGCTCGAAAGTGCTGTTAGCACAGTCAACACTTGCTCCTGTGTTACTGGGGTTCAGTAATGTCAGCTGTTCCCCTGCTGTGTGTACGCCAAAAAGTCATGCTGCCTCCACCCTGTCCTCCTCTCATCCCTGGGCTCCAACACCGCCAGTTGTTGCTCGGAAGTAATTGGCACGGGTACTGACTCCTGCCCAGCCTGGTTACAGCACGACAGCTGTTTACTGGCAGTGTTAACGTTAATTAGCCTCCAATAAGTTGTCCTGTCGTGTTGCATTCGGGTTAGCCGACTCTATGGTGCCTGCAGTTTAGGTGATTCCTATGTGTGCTGTGGGATATCTAAATAAAGTCTGTTTCCGTTGTGACAATAGGACAAGCACCCACTGTAGGACTGTGTGATTCGGTAACTGCGGACAGCTTGCGGCCTGTCAACTTACATTTTCATGGGTGCCTTATGGTACCCGTCCGGGTTCCAGTACCGTCAGCTGGTTCTCCGCAGTGCCTTTGGCCTCGGTGCCTCCATGTCGGTATCCGAGTTCCAGCAACGTCTGCTGGTCCTTGGTAGTGCTTTTGAGCACAGGTACCTCCTGCTTAGTAACCGTGTCCCAGTAACGTCAGCTGGTCCTCGGTTGTGCCATTGGCTCTTTTCCTTCTGCTGCCCTCCGGGTTCCAGCACAGTCAGCTGGTCCTCGTTACTTGCATTGGCTCTTGTACCTTCTGCTACCCGTCCGGGTTCCAGTACCGTCAACTGGTTCTCCGCAGTGCCTTTGGCCTCGGTGCCTCCATGTCGGTATCCGAGTTCCAGCAACGTCTGCTGGTCCTTGGTAGTGCTTTTAAGCACAGGTACCTCCTGCTTAGTAACCGTGTCCCAGTAACGTCAGCTGGTCCTCGGTTGTGCCATTGGCTCCTTTCCTTCTGCTGCCCCTCCGGGTTCCAGCACAGTCAGCTGGTCCTCGTTACTTCCATTGTCTGTTGTACCATCTGATACCCTCCGGGTTCCAGTAACATCAGCTGGTTCTCGGAAGTTAGACAACCGTAAAGACCACCCCGAAGAAGATGACAACCCCAAGGACGACGAGCATCAAGCCAACCAGCCTGAACACCATCACAAAGAGGAAATAAAAGATTACCCAGAAGAAGATCACCAACAGGACAAAGAAGGTTAAGACAAACTACAAGATACAGAACAAGAGACAGAAGAACAATAAGCAGAAGATCAAAAAGCAGAAGAACATGAAAAATAAGACCAAAATGAAGAGCAAAATATATGCTGTAAATTATAAGCAGAAGAAGACTAAGCAGTGTATGGGGGTGAGTCCGTTCCTCCGCGTGGTGCCCCTGGAAAATGCCTGCTGCTGCAGGCTAAACTGAACACAGACAAATACTGTTGTAATTTAAATCTTTTGTGACAGCAAGAACGGAAGGAAGAAAAATTCATACTTTTACAGATTACAAGTACAGGAATCTCTGTCACAAATAAGAATATGATGAAGAAGATGAAGAGGAAGAAGATGAAGAAGTAGAATATGAAGAAGAATAATAGTTTAATAAGAACAATATGAGTAATGTTAACAAAAAGATGAATAACAAGAAGTTTAAGAAGAAGATAAAGAAGGTGAAGATGAAGAATAATTAGATGACAAAGATGATGCTGCTGAAGATTATGAAGGTGAAAGTGTGGCAAAAGTTAAAAAGGTCAAGAGCATGGAAGTTGTGAAACATACATATTTGCCAAAATAGAAAAAAGGTTAACAACATTGTCAATTTCTTCGTCAATCCGAACGTCTTTAAAAAAAAAATTATTAATGCTATTCCATTGGATTCGGTTAAACATCTATGCCTTTAATGTCTCCTCAACCTCCCCCAATACATTCTACATTACTCTTTGTTGTTTTCCTTCATGTACAATTATCCAACAAGCCAAGAATGGGTTTTTTTTTAATTACGATATTTTGTTCCCATAGACTTACATTGGATTTCCGGTATCGGTATCGGGTATTGTCGATATTTTGTGGATATCGTCGATACCATTCCGATCCGATATTTTTGGATATCGGAAAGTATCGCTCAACTCTAGCTCCTAGCACTCTTTATAAGAGACGACAGCTGCGCCCATTGCTGGACATTCTGCGGAGGAAGAAAATACTCTACCACTGGCTGTTTCCTTTTGGACTAGCTTTTAAAATCAAAGAGAAAAGGTTTCAAATTCATACTCCTGGAGACTTGGACGCAGTCTGGTCAGCTTTGGACATCCCTCCTGTA
This sequence comes from Oophaga sylvatica, assembly GCA_033576555.1. Classification (NCBI taxonomy): domain Eukaryota; kingdom Metazoa; phylum Chordata; class Amphibia; order Anura; family Dendrobatidae; genus Oophaga; species Oophaga sylvatica. The sequence goes on along the minus strand of JARQOD010003955.1, from coordinate 35,290 downwards.
GCAATAATGTCATGGATGCCTGTACCTCATTAACTGTGTTTCCCATTCTCTCTGGAGCTCGCCCTAAGAGGGGACGCAAATGCCAAGATAAAGAAGGGAGCCCAGCCTCTGACTCCTCTGTGCAGTCTAAGAACGAAGTTGGAGGAGAAGGATAACTATACAGAGCAGCAGAGCACGGAGTTCTGCATAATTGCCTCTCACTGTAACTAAGGAAGCACATGTTGCGATTATTCGCACATGATGCTTGATATCTGTTACTTCTGGCAGTGCTTATATTTCCGATTCCTTTTGTTTTTTAGGAACGGTTTCTTTTGTTGACAACTGCTACATTGTCATTTATGTTCAAGACTTTTTGACGACGCAGTCGTCTTTGAGGCCTGTCATGCATCTCCCTAACGGGTCACACCGTTAGTTGATTGTTAAAGTACTACTGTTTAAAAGGGGAGCATTAGCCCCATGGAGATGTTGAGACAGTGCGTCATATCTGTTTCTTATTTGTCCTGTTTTGACATGCTTTTAATGTTGATAATTGATGACAATTGTTCAATAGTCAGGGTTTACCCCTAGATCTCACGGTCCCCACGGGGGTCTTAGTTAAAAAAAAAAAAAAAAGTATGGGGGCTATGTTATATTATACCTCACTGCCATAGTACCTATTCACTTATTCTTTATATGCTACATGATGTTTGTTATAGCTTCTAACGGCTGGGTGGGTTGTGCCCGTCTACCGGCCTTTACACACACTTACTCTTTCATACACCTGATACTCGCTCTATTCATATTTGCCTACTAACGATCAGTGATATACCTGTTACTTCTCTTATCTTTCTATTTCCTCTCTTCATTTTCTCACCCATCCTTCCAATTCTTCACTCCCCTTCACTTTTCCTCCCCCTCTGACCCGCATATCCCCTCTCCCCCACACCTATCACTCACACATTCCTTGCAGTTGCCAATTAAGTGGGTTAACCTTACTCCTTCATTTCCATCTAGGTGGCAGTGAGGGTTTTGTGGCTAGACCTCTCTCCGGTCATACCTACACATAGTGTATAAGCATATCATTTGAATTCACAAAAAGACCTGGTGTAATTTATTTACATTGTTATCGCTATTAGGAGCCTTTTTGCAACGGCCATCATTTACTGGGATTGTCAGTTTCCATCTTTTTGAACAAGGAGGGGACCGCCTGCTGGAATGGACCTCACTGTTACGTCATTCAATGTCCAGGGGTTGAATATTGAAGGTAAGCGACACCAGCTTTTCCGACTCTTAAAAACTTACCGCTCTGATGTGATATTTCTGCAGGAAACACATTTCAGACAAACTAATGTACCCCGGCTCCCTACACACACGTTTTCCCAGTGGTTTCATAGTTGTAATACGGCTGGCCGCTCCAAAGGGGTAGCGATTGCCTTCCGCAGCTCTGTCCCGTTCCAACTTCAAGGAAGACATCAAGATGCGGAGGGCAGGGCTATCTTTGTATGGGGTGACATCAGTGGGACATCCTACACATTTGCTAATCTCTATGCGCCTAACCAAGGCCAGACACAGTGGTTAATTCAAAAATTAACAGAGCTCCGCTCGTTTGCACAGGGCCATGTAATCCTAGGGGGTGATTTCAACCTGAGTTTGTTCCCATCACTTGATGCTTCCTCTGGAAAGTCTGCAATAAGTGGGATTGCGTTAGCTAGAGTTCGTTCCACATTAAATGACTTAAATCTGGTGGACGCTTGGCGTACCCATAATGCTCTGGTTAGAGATTATACATTCTATTCAAACACACACAAATCGTACCAACGCCTGGACTACCTTTTTGTCTCCAAAGCGTTGCTTTGCACAACTTCCCCACTCGCGATTAGTCCCATGACCATCTCTGACCATGCACCCGTACATGTTAAGCTCCACTTAGCGCTGCTGCCATTTAAACAGTGGTGCTGGAGATTGAATGAGAGCCTCCTTAATGATGCTTCTATCGTATCTAAGGTCCGCACAGCGTTGACCGAATCTCTTAACTATAATGACACTGGGGAGGTATCATTTCCCACAGTATGGGAAACGCAGAAGGCAGTGATACGGGGGCTTCTCATTCAGCTAGGCACTATACAGAAAAAGGAACGTACAAAGGCCTTTGACACTCTCCTAAGTAAAATAGCGGTTTTGGATAAAATTCACAAACGGACAAAAACCTCAGAGGCATTGAAGCGACTAACGTCTCTGCGGACGGAACTGAAAACCATGCTAGTGACTCAACATGCTAAGCTACACTTATTGAGACAATATAAGTTCTACTCCCATGGGGACAAATGTGGCCAGCCTCATGACATCACTGCTTAAGAAATCTAGAAATCAGAGTCACATTAAGAATATTCGAGGCGCTGATGGGAAACTAGTTAGCGAGACGGAAGGCATTGCAAAACAATTTCAGATTTTCTATACAGAGCTGTATAATCTACGGGAGCAGACTCAGGTTGCAGAGGATGAAATAGTCCTGAAGCAAAGAGATTTTTTGAACTCCTTGTCCCTTCCCAAACTAAACTCTGAAGAAACAGACTCACTGCTTTTACCGGTTACGGTAGATGAAATCAATCCTGTGATTAAGACATTACCAGCCAATAAAAGCCCTGGTCCGGACAGACTGACATCTGTTTACTTCAACAAATTTCAGGATATCTTGAAACCACACCTTTTGACATTATGCAACTCCTTACTTAAGGGGAATCTCTCCCTAAGCAATCCCTTGAGGCTCATGTTACTTTGCTACCTAAACCCGGTAAAGATGCCACGAGGTGCTCCAGTTATCGACCAATTTCCTTACTGAATATAGATATAAAGCTGTGGGCGAAGGTACTTGCGAATAGAATGCACCACTTAGTACCTAATCTAGTGCTTGACGACCAGGTGGGTTTTGTGTCGGGGAGAGAGGGCAAAGGCAACAGCCTGAAACTCTGTCATGTGATGGCAGCTGCAAGGAAAAAGGGAATCCAGCTCGCCCTGTTGGGGGTGGACGCAGAGAAGGCTTTCGACAGGGTGAGCTGGTCCTTCATGCGTCAGACACTATTTAGATTTGGCTTTCCCGTTGAGTTCATTGCGGCCATCTTTACTTTATATGGACTGCCGTCTGGTAGACTCAGGTGAACGGCACACTCTCGCCCTCTTTCGGTATCACTAATGGGACAAGGCAGGGATGCCCTCTCTCCCCGACACTCTTTGTTCTTACTTTGGAACCACTGTTACAACAGGTCAGGGAAATGCGTGAAGTGGAAGGAGTGGACATAGCAACTACTAAACATATTAAAATTTTAGCATACGCCGATGATCTGCTGTTTGTGGTATCTAACCCGGCCAGAGGCTTGCAGACTCTACAGGGCTTACTCAATGGCTTTGGCACCTTATCTAATTACAAGGTAAATTTCGAGAAATCCGAAATTTTGAATATTGGAATTCAAAACAGCACAGTATTACACATTAAATCGAATACCTCATTTGCATGGGCGACGTCGCACATTACCTACTTGGGAGTCAAATTTCCAGCTTCCCTTGCGATCTTTACCAATATAATTACCCCCCTTTACTACAGAAACTAACTGGGTTACTGACTGCATATGACTTCCCGACGATATCTTGGATAGGACGGATTAACGTAGTGAAAGCATATATTATGCCTTGCTTACTGTATACAATGGCTATGCTACCCATTCCATTGCCCTCTTTACTCTTTAAAACGATTAGAAGATTGTTCTCCAACTACGTTTGGAATAAACGACTCCCACGGTTAACTTATAAATTACTGACCAGACACAGAACTGCGGGAGGATTGGGATTACCTGATCCGCAAAAGTACTACGAAGCACTACAGCTACAGCGCTGGCTAGAATATGTCAGCCCTACAAGACCTTTAGGGCTGGACCTTAAGAAACTGACATCAGCGGGTCGCACAGTGGAACAGGAATTATGGTTCCCTTCTTTGAGGGGCAGTACTATAAGAAATACCACATGCAATACTGAGGCATTATTATTTGGCGGAGCTCAGCTGACATGGCTTAAATATAGACACCAACTGCAACAAGATACCATCTTGTCTCTGCCTGCGAACCTATTGCCGCATGCTCTGAAATCTGCTGATGCAATGACTACTAGCTGGTGGGAGGGGCTTAGCCATCTTACTATTCGAGACATACTACACAGGGAATCTATTCCCTCTATGGACGAACTGGTGACCTATATCAAGGTAAGGGCACAAATTTTCTTACCTATCAAGGTTTTCATAACACATGTCAGGAGGCCCTCAGACTGATGGACATGAAGAGATTGCGCAACCCTTTTGATGCTTTATTGAGTACCACTCAGACGCGCTCACGACCATTACGGATTATTCTCCACGCCTTTGATTCAGACTTCAGAGAACATCTTCCAGGATATTTAGACTCATGGGAGAGAGAACTAGGAATATCGTTTACGCACAACCAAAAAGTGTGATTATTACACCACGCCACAGGTTATTCACGATGTGTTAGACTTCAAGAAAACCATTTTAAAATACTTTCGTGGTGGCATAAGACCCCAGAGAAATTGTTTGCTTACAGCCTAGCTCCTTCGGCGTTATGCTGGAGATGTAGCGCTGCAACAGGTTCTCTATTCCATATCTGGTGGTCCTGCAGAAATATCCAGCCATTTTGGCAAGAGGTCCTATCAGAGATCAGAGCGGTAATGGGCTGGGATTCTGGTGTTTTAGGGTCCTTCCAGCAGGCGGTGCTTCACATACCTAATCACACATACAAGCCGCACAGGTTCAATTTAGCTACACAGCTCTTGATTGCGGCCAATGCAGTTATTCCCAATTACTGGCTGTCTGCTACGTGCCCTACCACCACTACATGGCGCACCAAAGTGGAGAGCATAAGGTCTTTTGAAGAATTACAATGTAAGGCTGACATATGTCAACCGAAGTTTCTGATGACTTGGTCTCCATGGCCGCGAAGACTTTGAACAGGTGTTTAATCGTGGGATACATACCTTCACTCCCCTCTTCCTACCCCTCCCCCCTCCCCCTTGTCTTTCTCTTAATCTAATTCCCCCCTCCCCCTTACTTTTCTCTTTTTGCTTCTCTTGAGTACGCATTGAAAGTTTGAGTGACGCTGTACATTTCTCTATGCTTCTGGAGGACGTTAGGCGTCTTATGAACCTATTGTTTTTAGTTTCCCAGGTTATGTGACTTATAGCTAACATGCTTGAGGAAGCTGTTATGAACCCAGAGTGCACTCTGGAAATACATTCTGTGTCCTGGCGAGACACATGACGTTAATGTGTCCCCCAGTGACGCCACAAGCATGGGACCACTTCGGCCCCAATGCTCAGTCGGGGTACATGGCTTACGGTGGGTGTGGGTCATGTACGATTCGACATTTGTTGTGACTAATAGTATTGATGCTATTACTGCTTAAGTGTTACAAAAAAAAAATTTTCTATGTTTGTGGTTGTTGATTCATTGATGAAAATGCTTTTCTATGGTTATGTACCTTATCTGTAGCCTTTTATTTCCGTACAATAATAATAAAAACAGTTTAAACACAAAAAATAATTATTTTTGCATCGCTTTATTCTGAGAGCTATAACTTTTTTATTTTTCTGGTTATGGAGCTGTACGGCAGTTTTTTTTTGCGGGACAAGATGAAGTTTTCAGCGGTACCATGATTATTTATATCCATCTTTTAAATTGTGTGGTATGATGATAAAGTATTGTTTTTTGCCTTGTTTTTTTATGGTGTTGAATAAAGGGGTTAACTAGTGGACAGTTTTATAGTTCGATTCATTATGGACGCGGCAATACCAAATATGTGTACTTTTATTCTTTAGTAGTGTTGAGCGATACTGCTCGATATCTAAAAATATCGGATCGGAATGGCATCGCCGATATCACTAAATATCGGCGATATCCGATTCCGATACCGGAAGTCCCATGTAAGTCTATGGGAACAAAATATCGCAACTAAAAAAACACTTTCTTTCCTTGTAAACACAAAATATACACACTTAGAATACATATATATATATATACATGTCATTGTGACATATATATATATATATATATATATATTATATATATACATATATTTATAGTTTATTCACTTCTACATAGTAAAATAGCCTCTGATTCAATTGCCGGGTAAAGTCGGCATTTGTGAAAAGACAGAAGCACCCGAGGGTCCAGTCGCCACAGAGATGTTGCATCGCACCCAGCGGTGTGACAACTTACTCTCAGTAAGGAGGAAACACCCCATTGACTCCAACCACTGCATTCAACAGTACACTATGCCAGCTGAGTGTAGGCGGACCCAATGGGATGGTCTAGCTCAGGCTGGTTAGAACAGGGTGTAGCTAGTTGGATGGGAGGGGTTGAGGCAGCCTTATGCTGCATGTCTTTGTAGTAAGAATTGTTTCCTTTCCTGCTTTCTTACTACGTCGCATACTCCACTCTGCTACATCACTCTGCACCATTGCTCTATCTCACATCTATCTGCCCTGGAAGGATACCGTCTTACCTGTACAAGACTTATCACCTAGCTGCACTACACCATCCCTGCCAGAGGACCTGCACAGCAGCGCTGGTCACCCTGACCAGGTACTACAGGTGGCGTCACGACAAACTACACAAACATTCTATCATCCCCTGGAAATATCCCACATTCCAGTGAGCGACCAGGGCACGGACATAGCTGTGCTACCCGTCACATCCCCCATAGAAGTCGACGGGCTTGGTGCCGAGTACCCCCAAAACCTGTGGCTCTGTGCGACTCAACTTTGGCATCACGAACAGGATTCAGAAGCTCGCTATAAGCGAGTCCTGTGTGCCTTAATTTAACTGTTTTTTTGCTTGAGAATTGCAAAAATCATCATAGACTGTATTTGCCATTTTTCCGTCATATCTGCGCCAACGAGGCACATGTGAAGAATAAGGGCGTGCTCTCGTGGGCGTACACTCACTCCGTGGCGCGAAAACGATGTCCGCACACTCTAAATGTTACTGCAATGTAAGATCGTGCCCCACAGCTCTGGAGTTCCGCCTCCTCATCCTCCTCAGTGGGCGGAAATGAACGTGAAGGTCCCGCCTCCCTACAAAAGATGTCGCCTCTCCTGATGCTAATGACACATGAGACTTGGCAGAGATGGCGAATGGACGTGAGCAGAAGTGGGAAGGGATGGAGGAGTCAGAGCTCTCCCCCCACGGAAGCGACCCGATCGCCACGGAGCCACCGTTTGGCACCCGGCCTGGAAACCCTCCTACGCTGGAAGAAGCGGAGGATACCCTGAGAGACCTGGCCCGGCACCGGGAGGAGGTCGCCAGGATGGAAGCGAGCTGGCGGGCCCTAAAACTACAATTGGAGCGGCGCCAATCCCTCTTACCCCCTGAAGTGTCTGTACCGGAAGGTGAGGCACCCGTTCCAGTAGAGGAGGCCGTGCGGGCATCCCAGCCCTTGCAATCTGAACCGGTTGCCAGTATCTCAGTGGAGGCACCCGTTCCAGTAGAGGAGGCCGTGCGGGCATCCCAGCCCTTGCAATCTGAACCGGTTGCCAGTATCACAGTGGAGGCACCCGTTCCTGCTGAAAACGCCGCACCAGCACCCCAGATCCCGCTGTCTGCCCCCGTCGCTGAGGCAGAAGAAGCGACACCCGTCCTCATGGAGGAGGCCGCGCAGGCACCAGAGCTCTACCTGCCTGTACCGGAGCCCCGACCGTCATCTGTTCCAGAGCCGGCTGCTTCCGCCACAGGTGAGCGCCGCCAGGACTGGCGGGCGCCAGGAGAGCTGCCGCAAACCGGACATCGTAAGCTGGCGTTTGATGTTGGAGACATGGAGCTGCTGGTGGAGGAGAATTACAACCGGCGTCAGGAGGAAGAGTGGAGACGTCGGGAGTGGGAAGCAGAGCGACAAAGGGAGCAGCGAGAATCCCAAAAGCTTCGGCAACGTCACCTGGAGAAGGACCTGGCAGAGAAGGCACGTATGAGAAAGAATAAAAGTACGGTGAGGGAGCCGCGGCGTAAGGGTGCAGTACGGAACTTTAAGTTAAAAGGTGGTTGGGGCTTCATCCAGGAGCCTGGACTTTATTTAGAAGTTTTTGTAACCTGGCGGGACGTGGAGGCTCACCTCCCAGAAGGACACCCGGGGAGGGACCTGTTGCTAGGAGACTTGGTGACTTACACCCGACACTGGGGTTACAATGGATGGTACGCCCTAAATGTTACCAGGTGCGACCCCTACTCCCCAGAGTGTCAGGAAACTGACAGACCCTACGAGCCTTCAGCCTCCCCCAACCAGGCCTCTGCACAAGTGCCCACCCCACGCCGTAAATCTCCCCAGCCTCCCTCAGTGGTCTCCTCAGCAGCCCCAGCTATGGACATGATAATGATAGCTGGCCCGTACCCGGCGCCTGTTAGGCCCCCTGGGGTTCGTACAGTCCGGGACATAGGGTTCCAGACCCAGAGGGAGACGAAAGAGGTGGCCACACAGACCCAGATAGCGGGTCACGACGTCACTGTACAGGCCACACGACGTCATCAGGTCTGGGTGGACCCTCCTGTCATGGATGTTTGGCAAGCTCCAGAACAGTACCAGGTGGTACCTGTAAGAGGCCAGCCAAAGAAGTCTAAATAACCCGGACAGGGTCTCTGTATGTAAATAGTTAAATTATTGATGTACCCGGACGGGTGAATGTTCATAAAAAGAAGTTTATTGTTGCCTTAATATACCCAGGTTGGGTAATAGTTTGATGTACCAGGACGGGTGAATGTTCAGAAGAACAAGTTTATTGTTGCCTTAATATACCCAGGTTGGGTAATGGTGTTTCACTGTAATGAAAATGTTGAACTTTGAAGCCATGAACTGTACTGGCTCACAAACTTTTCTGTAAATAGTTGGCACTTCGGTGCTCCATCTTGGTTTTACAAAAAACTTTACTGTGCACTATTTTCAACTACCTCAGAAACTAAAAACCCGTTTGGTGTGGCCGAAAGTGAGGTCTGCTCAAGGAAAGTCTTGCAGCCCACCCAAGACCACAGTTGGAGGTTTGGAGCGGGTCCTCCACAAGCACAAGTAAAGGACACTGTGAAGTTACCCCGGTGAGGTTGTAGTCCTAAGAAGTCCCCACGAACTTCGGCACTAATGCTATTTGCACTTTTGTTGAATATGTATTTATTAACACACATGTATAACACATATCAACGGTATGAACAGTAACAAAACATGTCACATAATATAAGCCATTTGCACTTTTGTAATATTATTAAAAATTTTATTATGCAACGTTTAACTTGAAGTGTTTCCTGCTTTCTTACTACGTCGCATAGTCCACTCTGCTACATCACTTTGCACCATTGCTCTATCTCACATCTATCTGCCCTGGAAGGATAGCGTGTTACCTGTAGAAGACTTTTCACCTACCTGCACTACACCATCCCTTCCAGAGGACCTGCACAGCAGCGCTGGACACCCTGACCAGGTACTACAGGTGGCGTCACGACAAATTACACGAACATTCTATCATCCCCTGGAAATATCCCACATTCCAGTGATCGCCCAGGTCACGGACCGAGCTGTGCTACTCGTGACATCCCCCATAGAAGTCGACGTGATCGGTGCCGAGTACCACCAAAACCCCTGTCTCTGTGCGACTCAACTTCCCTCACTGTGCTGGCACTTTACATTTACAATGCCTCTGGGTTTTTTTTTTGGGGGGGTGGGGAACATTCAGACTTTTGCTATGGGGCCCCATGATTTATATGTACGCCCCTGCTGCTGATGCATGGTATTTAAGGCTGTTAAGGAGCCAATATCCATGGACCTTGCCAGCAGCGTCGGACTGGAGTACCTTGGGCCCACCAGAGAAAAATTATTCTTGGGGCCCACCATCATACTTCCCAACCTTTGAAGAAGGGAAAGAGGGACAAAGGCTGTGGCACGCTGTGCCTGCTGCAGCAAATTTTAGGCCATGCCACGTTGCACCACAGACTGTCCAGGAGTTGGTGGATGCTTTAGTCCAGGTGTGGGAGGTGATCCCTCACGAGACCATCCGTCGCGCTCATCAGGAGCATGGCCAGAAGTTGTAGGGAGGTCATACAGCATACCTCCCAAATTTGGAAGACAGGAAAGAGGATTAAAGGCTGCGGCGCGTGTTGCACGCCGCTGAAAATTTTAGGCCACGCCCCGACAACACCCATTTCACAGCTAATCACACCCATATCCTCGCCCCAAGCGTAACCATTTAGCACTGCTGATCACACTGACTGGTAATGAGGGCACAGTGGCTGGTACTGAGGAAAAGAAAGAAAGAGCAGCGAGAGAGAAAGAACAAACAGAGAAAGAAAGAGAGGAAAGAAAGAAAAGAGAGAAAGAAAGAACAGAGAGAAAAAAGAACAGAGAGCGAGAAGGAAAGAACAGAGAGCGAGAAAGAAAGACTAGAGAGAGAGCCATAGGCGTAGCTAGGGTTTTGGTTTAGTGGGGGCAAAACTTCTGAGTGGGCCCATCATCAGAGAACCTCAGCAAATGACCGCGCTGTTGGCCAAAATAATCTATATATAAAAATACCAATATTGATATTACCGCCATATGGTCTGTGTTAAATAATACCAGTCCTACAGAACATATAATAGATTACAGCACAGGTACAGATAATGACTTACCGCTGATGTTCTTTCTAATGGAATTGTTCACTTTTCATGTCTTTTCCATCTGGCCCACACCGACATGACGACTTCTCCAGCCAGGACTCGACTGCACCCCCATTAAAAAAAAAATAAAAAAAAAACTCACCTCCCGGCTCCTGTGCTGCTCACTGTTCTCCCTCTCAGCGTCTGACAGCGGGCGCCGGCAGGTGATGTTATTGCGCCCGCTGTCATACGCTGAGAGGGGGATTATGGGAGAGAAGGAGCGCTCGCTCCTTCTCTCTCCATGCGGTCAGCTTTATCGGCTGGATGCCGATACAGCTGAACCTCCGTTGATGGGTGGGGGGCCCACTGCTGGCACCAGGCCCCCCCAACGCCTGTTCAGGCCCCATAGCTTCTGGGCGGCAGAGCAGGGAGAGCGATTCTCCCTGCTCTGCCGCAGAATGTAACTGTATCGTAGCTCCGGGTGGGCCCCCTCAGAGCGCGGGCCCCGGGGCCACCGCCCCCTCTGCCCCGCGACCTATCCTTTCAAATCAGGGCCCACCACGCAGGAGCTGGGGCCCACCGTAGGTTTCTCCGGTGTCCCGGTGCCTCAGTCCGACCCTGCTTGCCAGCCTGATAATACCAGGCCACAGCAGTCTGCATATCTTGGCAGGTTAACAAAAATAGGGGATCCCCTCGAAAAAAATTTGGCATGGGGTCCCCCCTATTTTTGTTAACCAGCCAGATAAAGCAGACTGCTGAGGCCTGGTTTTTCAGGCTGGTAAGGATCCAATATCCATGGACCTTGCCAGCCTGATAATACCAGGCCACAGCAGTCTGCATATCTTGGCTGGTTAACAAAAATAGGGGATCCCCTCGAAAAAAAAACGGCGTAGGGGTCCCCCTATTTTTGTTAACCAGCCAAGTAAAATGCAGACTGCTGCGGCCTGGTATTAAAAGACTGTCAAGGCCCATGGATTTTGGCCCTCAACAGCCTGATAATACCAGGCTACAGCAGCCCCACATTTGGCGCATCAAAAGATGTGCCAATTGTGGCACTTTACCCGACTCTTCCCACTGCCCTGTAGCGGTGGCAAGTGGGTAATAAGGGGTTAATGTCACCGTTGATTGCACGGTGAGAATAATAATAATAATTAGAGGTGTCAATAAGACACCGATCCATTATTAATCCCAAAGTTTTTAAATGTATAAAAAAAAAGACACAGCAAGAAAAAAGTATTTTAATGAAATAAAAGAGACAACACAGTTTTCATTAATTTTATTATACTCTCATTCCTGCGACGCCATCGATCTCCTGTAAAAAAAAAAAAAAACAAAACAACAGTATACCACCTGTCCGACGCAGTCCATAGTAACGAGTGTCCCACGACGATCCAGCTCTGCTACATCGCAATGACAGGCAGAGCCTGTCATCGCGACGCAGCACAGCTGATTACCTGCTTCCCCGGCGGTGACGTCATCGGACTGACTGCTTTACGGCCGGGATTACCCAGCAGTCACTGCAGTTATCGCGAGAAACTGCATGTGACCGCCGGGGAAAGATGATGGCGGCCATCAAGCAGTCCAGCCCGTGACCGCCGGAGATCTTCTGCCAGGTAAGTGCCGCTGACTCCTGACAGACCCGACTGACGGACACTGACAGTGACAGTGACAAATCCGATTCCGGTATCCGATAAGACGAAAATATCAGAACTAAGTATCGAAAGTCCGATAGAGCTAATATCGGCCGATACCCGATACTTGCGGTATCGTATCGCTCAACACTATTCTTTAGATTTTTTTCATTCAAATATTTATTTAGTGATAGAATAAATATTGATTTTTAATTATTATTTTTACTTGTTTTTAAATATTTTTACAAATATTAAAAAAAAAATCTTACGTTATTCTATATTTTACGCTTTTTCCCACTATGAGACAATCATTTTGTGCAGGCTGATTGCTTCCATAGCATGTAGATGAAGCAGCAACTGCATGCTATAGAAGCTGTCAGCCCTGAAGTTTCTGTACACTGACCTGAGAGACTTCCTAACATGCACCGCACATGACAGGAAATTTCTCAACTCTAGAGACCCAGATGTTATCATGACGACATCAGGTCTCCATGGCAGTGATCGGGACCCCGCGTCACGCCATGAGGTCTCCGATCTAAAGACAGAGGGGCTGTTAGCCCTTCTGCCTGCTCCCGGAATGCTGCGATCGTGTTTGATTACAGCATTTTGGAGTTAAAGTGCCGAGAGAAGTCTGTGACACTTAGTGCCGGGTGTCAGCTGTGAGAATCAGCTGACACCCGGCCGCGATCGGCAGAGTACCTCCGTGAGCACGGCCAATTTCGATGATGTACTATTCCGTCCATGGGAAGTAAGGCTCAGGTCACATGGACGGAATAGATGGCAGATAAGGGTTAATTTTGGGTTTAACTCACTACATTTGTAAAATTATTGAGCCTGTACAAAGCCCCTGTTCCTGCAATGAAGCATGATCACGTCTAGTGACCGGGCAATACGTATCCACAGGTAAAAAATACAAAACTGATAATAAACCACTTCTGCCTTCCCAGGTTGTGAATGAAAAATGGTGACTCTTAAAAGAAGATAACAGTGGTTTATTATAATAAATAGTGTGTGTGCTGCATGACTACTGGGAGTGGTAACTAAAATTTTGTTGTGGCTGCCAAGACTTCCATTTCCTTTTCCCTTGTTATCCCATATTTGAAACTTTTGAGTATTTAGCCCTCCTCTTCAAAACAGGACAGACTCAGATTTGCTGTTTTTATTGCACCCTACAACCTGTCCCCTGCTACCTCCTGAGGGTGTTAATGATTCATTCTGCCCCTGTTTAGACCACTTTTGTCACTCCCTTTGCCTATTTGTTACTGGAGGTGCATTTTGATATATTTATGCAGTATATATATATATATATACATATATATGTATATATGTATATATATATATACTGCATATATATATATATATTGTGAGACAGTGAAGGGGTGTGTGCTGGACGGCGTGTATATCTCGCCCAGGTTTCTTAGCTGGGGCACATAAAAATGGGTTGTCAGTGCGGTGTTCATTCCATTCCTATCTGGGACAGGTTTTCAGTGCAACCCGGAGTGAACACAGCTGCTTAATTAGGCAGCCATAAGTACCTGCTTGAGAAGTTCAGAGGGGGCTCTATCTCTCAGTCTGGATCTGACTTCAGACGCCATTGGAGCCTCATGTGAGCTGCACGCTGGTAACTACTGAACATATGTGTTGTTTTGGGCACAGGCTATTAGAGTCTGGACCCGGATAGAAAGGGTAATCTATCTAAGTGTAATTAGTGGCGGGACACGCCTAGGCTTTATGTTTATGATTTTGTTTTAATTTATGTTCTGTTTGCTGTGGACTTTAATAAAACTGGTTGCGGCCAGTTTTTAACAGAACCACTGTCTGTGAATGGTCTCTTTATGCCACTCCATCTCCCCAAGACGGCGATCCCAGAGCTAAATCCCCTGAAAAGCTTACAATTGGTGCTTGAATGCTGGGGCAGCACAGTGGCTGAAGACTTTGAAAAAAAAAAAAAAAAGGTGTCTGCACCGCAAAACTGAACTTATTGTGGAGAAGACTGTGAAGTGTATATGTCTTGGGTGAAGGCTGTCAGCCAGCCCAAGATGTCCGGCAGTATCGAGGAGCTCGTTAAGCAGCTGGCCCAGAACCAGCAGGCCATGCAGCAGCAACATCAGCAGGCCATGCAGCAACATCAGCAGGCCATGCAGCAACAACAGCAGGCCATGCAGCAACAACACCTAGAGGCCCAGCAGAGCCAGCAGCAACAGCAGGAAACCAACCGGTTGTTACTGGAGCAGGTTGCAGCACTAAAAAAACTCCTAGCACCTCGTCCCCGAATGAAGACGCCGGGTTACCGGCATTATCCGCTGTAAAGAAGGCGGTAAAACAGACTCTGCAGAAGATGACGCCTCATGACGATGTGGAGGCATATCTGGCTATATTTGAGAGACTGGCAGAGAAGGAGAATCTGCCACAATCTGAATGGGCTATGGTGGTCTCGCCCTATCTGACTGGGGAACCCCAAAAAGCCTATTTTGACCTCAGCGAGCAGGACAGCAAAAACTATACTAAGTTGAAAGCGGAGATTCTTGCCCGCCTGGGTGTGACGAGGGCAGTCCGTGCCAGGAGAGTCCATAACTGGAGATACAGGCGAGACAAGCCTGCTCGCTCACAAATGTATGACTTGATTTCTTTGGTAAAAAAGTGGTTGAAACCTGACGTCAGCACCCCTGCCCAAATGGTTGAAAAGGTGGTGCTGGACCGGTACATCTGGGCCCTTCCCCCTGAGGTCCAGCTCTGGGTCGGACAGGGAGACCCCAAAGATGCCGATCAACTGGTCAGCCTAATAGAAAGGTATTTCGCCACCAAAGACTATCTACGTGACCAGCCGTCCGAGCGATCATCAGTTCGGAATACCCGGCCTCCGTCATCTTCCGGTAAGAGGGTTCCAGCTGTGGGGGCAAGGGGGGCTGTTGATAGTCCGGGTCAGCCCCGAGGGGACATGTATGAGCGGAAGGGTGATACTTACCTACCAGGAGAACCCAGACCTAGGAAGGTCTCCCCGTCTGAACACCCTGACCTGAGACAGTGTTGGAGATGCCGTGAACAAGGTCATATTTCAGCCAATTGTCCACTAGTGGGGGAACCTATGGACTGTGACGCTGGACAGTCTCTCTCGTTCCTCGCCGAGCCCGTGTGCGTGGCCACCCTAGTCGAGGAGACTGGCCCACAGCTGTGTCAGGTCGTGATAAATGGGTGCCCAGTACAGGCCCTGCTCGACTCAGGAAGTCGAGTGACTCTAATACATGCTAGTCTGGCTGATGGGAACTTCGTCACAGATAGGTACCTAAGCGTGGTGTGCATACATGGAGACGTCAAAGTCTACCCAGTAACCTCCTCAGACTTCGTCACAAAACTCGGGGAGATCTCATATGAAGTGGGGGTAGTGAAGAACTTGATGCATCCCGCCATATTGGGTCGTGACTTTCCCCTGTTTTGGGGTCTTTGGAAAAAAAATATTTCTGCTGGACAGTGTGATGAAGCTCCTACTGAGGGTGCGCAGTCCCGAGGGGCGGAACACAAGGCTAGTGGGCCGTTAAACTTATGTGATGACCATGATAATGATGATGACCATGATAATGATGATGATCATGATAATGATGATGACCATGATAATGATGCTGATGCTGATAGTAATCATGATAATGATATTGATAATGATGATGACTGTAAAAAAAATGATGAATTTCCATTTCAGGTGATGTTGGGGAGGGGGAGGATGTTTCTCTAGAACAGAATGTCCCTGACCTACCGGTGTCCCGTGGCAATTTTGGGAGTGAGCAATTGCAAGACCCCACTCTTAAACATGCCAGGGAGAATATAACTGTTCTGAATGAGATCCCACAAGAGCCCGGCTCTGATGAAAAATTTCCCCATTTTGCCATGAACAATGACCTGCTGTATAGGGTCACTAAAGTAAAGGGAGAGGCCGTGAGTCAGCTCCTGGTACCTAAGTCATATAGAAGTATGGTGTTAGGTTTGTCCCATAACCACGTGCTGGGTGGGCACCTGGGGATGGACAAAACCCAGGAAAGAATTCTTCAGAGGTTTTACTGGCCCGGGGTTTATCGAGATGTGGAGGATTATTGTAAAACCTGCCCCTCGTGTCAGATAAATGCTCCGGTGTCTCACTTCCGGAGTCCATTAATCCCGCTGCCGGTTATAGAAATCTCCTTTGAAAGGGTAGCAATGGACTTGGTAGGTCCTATTGTAAAATCAGCCAGGGGACACCAATACATCTTAGTTGTCCTTGATTATGCAACCCGGTACCCCGAGGTGGTCCCTTTAAGAAATATGGCATCTAAAAATATTGCACGGGAACTGTTTCATATGTTTTCCAGGACAGGAATTCCTAAAGAGATCCTCACGGACCAAGGCACACCTTTTATGTCCAAAGTGATGAAGGAACTGTGTAAGTTGCTTAAAATCTCGCACATTCGGACATCTGTGTATCACCCCCAGACGGATGGGTTGGTTGAACGTTTTAATAAAACTTTAAAACATATGTTAAAGAAAGCAGTAGAGAAAGATGGGAGGGACTGGGACTACCTGTTACCCTACTTATTGTTTTCGGTCAGAGAGGTTCCCCAGGCCTCTACGGGATTTTCTCCCTTTGAGTTGGTGTATGGTCGGCATCCGCGGGGCTTGCTGGACATAGCCAAGGAGGTTTGGGAAACCGAGACAACTCCATACAAGAGTGTTATAGAGCATATTGCCCAGATGCAAGAGAGGATGGCTAAAATTATGCCATTGGTGAAGAATCATCTGCAGAGAGCCCAAAGAAGCTCAAAGCAGAGTCTATAATCGGTCAGCAAAAATTAGGTCTTTCAATCCCGGGGATCGAGTCCTAATTCTAATTCCCACGGTGGAAAGTAAGTTTTTGGCCAAGTGGCATGGTCCATACGAGGTCGTACAAAAAGTGAGCGAGGTTACTTACAAAGTACACCAACCCGGGAGACGGAAGCCCTACCAGATATATCATATCAATCTGATCAAGCCCTGGAGGGACAGAGAGGCATTGTTGGCCTCGGGTGAAGTAGAGAAAGGGGTAAAACCATCTCTACCTCCTGTGACCATTGGTGAGACATTGTCCGTGCACCAAAAACAGGAAGTACGGGAGTTTCTGCAGAAAAATCGGCAGAGGTTTTCTGACTTGCCCGGCCGGACTTCTCTCGTAAAACACCATGTCGAGACTGAGCCCGGTACTAAGGTCAAAATAAAACCGTACAGAATTCCAGAAGCCCGCAGAAAGATAGTCTCTACTGAAATCAAACGTATGCTAGACCTCGGGGTCATTGAGGAGGCCCAAAGCGAGTGGTGTAGCCCGATTGTTCTGATCCCAAAACCTAATGGAACCTGGAGGTTCTGTAATGATTTCAGAAAGTTGAACGAAGTGTCAAAGTTTGACGCATACCCGATGCCACGGGTAGATGAGCTAATCGAGAGGTTAGGGGGTGCCCGTTATATTACAACCCTCGATCTGACAAAAGGGTACTGGCAGATACCCCTATCTGAGGAGGCAAAAGAAAAAACGGCCTTTGCAACCCCGGAAGGTTTGTTTCAGTATCTGGTGATGCCATTCGGGTTGCATGGAGCCCCAGCTACCTTTCAGAGGCTTATGTACCAGATCCTACGCCCGCATCAAGCCTATGCAGCTGCCTACCTGGATGATGTGGTAATTTTCAGTTCTGATTGGGAGAGCCACCTCGCTAAGGTACAAGCCGTCCTAGACTCGATAGGCGGAGCTGGGCTGAACATAAACCCAGAGAAATGTGCAATTGGCCTAGAAGAGGCCAAGTACTTGGGCTATGTGATTGGCAGAGGGCTGATCAAGCCACAAATCGATAAAGTAGAGGCAATTCGAAACTGGCCTGTACCCCTCACAAAACGACAGGTCAAAGCATTTTTGGGCATCACTGGGTACTATCGCAGATTCGTACCAAATTATGCCTCCATTGCTGCCCCATTGACTGACCTGACAAAAGGGGGGAAGTCCAAAATGATAAATTGGAATCCGGAGGCAGAAAAAGCATTTCTGTCGTTGAAAATGGCTTTGTGTCAAAGACCAGTTCTGGTCACCCCTAATTTCAGGGAAGAGTTTCTTGTTCAAACTGATGCCTCTAATGTGGGGTTAGGGGCGGTGTTATCACAGGTCGTGAAGGGTGAAGAACACCCAGTCCTGTATCTAAGTCGAAAAATGACACCGGCTGAACAAAATTATGCCATTGTGGAGCGAGAGTGCCTCGCAATCAAATGGGCACTGGACTCCCTACGGTATTACCTCTTGGGTAGGAGATTTAAATTGCAATCAGACCATGCTCCTCTGACATGGATGAAGCAGAACAAGGAAAGGAATGCCAGGGTGACAAGGTGGTTCCTTTCACTTCAAGAGTTCAATTTCTCGGTTGAGCATAGACCTGGGAAATTACAGGGTAATGCTGATGCCTTGTCCAGAGTTCACTGTCTCTTCGGAATTTCTGACCAGTCCTCCGGTCTGGAGAAGAGGGGGGGGATATGTGAGACAGTGAAGGGGTGTGTGCTGGACGGCGTGTATATCTCGCCCAGGTTTCTTAGCTGGGGCACATAAAAATGGGTTGTCAGTGCGGTGTTCATTCCATTCCTATCTGGGACAGGTTTTCAGTGCAACCCGGAGTGAACACAGCTGCTTAATTAGGCAGCCATAAGTACCTGCTTGAGAAGTTCAGAGGGGGCTCTATCTCTCAGTCTGGATCTGACTTCAGACGCCATTGGAGCCTCATGTGAGCTGCACGCTGGTAACTACTGAACATATGTGTTGTTTTGGGCACAGGCTATTAGAGTCTGGACCCGGATAGAAAGGGTAATCTATCTAAGTGTAATTAGTGGCGGGACACGCCTAGGCTTTATGTTTATGATTTTGTTTTAATTTATGTTCTGTTTGCTGTGGACTAGTGTTGAGCATTCCGATACCGCAAGTATCGGGTATCGGCCGATATTCGCGTTATCGGAATTCCGATACTTAATTCCGATACTTTTCCCATATCGTATACCGGAATCGGAAGTTCCCATAATTCTTTGAGAGGCAATGTGATTTTAGTCAGCCAATGAGGAATCCTACGAAGTGTGGGCACATCCTGTAATGCTGCGGTCATCTTAACTAATGGCATGGCTGTGATTGGCTGCTGAAATGATGTCAGAATGCACTATAAAAGGCGCCGCCGCCATTTTAGCGTCACTGTGCTGTGAACTCAGTAAGGGACAGAACGCTACTCTGCTAACTCTGAGGGACAGTTACATATTGCGATTTTGTGTACTACTGTGCTTGAGGCAGGCTAGTTTACCAACCGCTGTGTAAAGCTTCATTTTGCCAGTGTTGTTTTAACAGCTCTGTGCAAGGTGTGTGTGTGACAGTGCAGGTGACGCTGCAGTTTGCTCTGCATCCACCGCTGTTTGTAGGCATCTGCACGTGTCACTGACTCTTTTTTTTTATTTTATTTAGTGGAATTGGTGCAGCTCCATTATATTAGAAAAAAATCAAATCTATTAGTGTGACGTGCTTCCATCCGTATACAATACATTGGTTGCAAACACTATAGAACTACACAAAGGAGCTTTTCACAGATAGTGAATAGTTGTGTTTCAGTGTTCACTGCAGTCTGTGAGGTTTTGATTTTTTGAGTGCAGATCACGCTCCAGTTAGTTCTTCAACCACTGCCGGTTGTAGTCTGCTGAGCGTGTGTCACTGCCTCATCCTTCACATTTTTCTCTAATTGGTGCTGCTCCATTTTAGTGGAAAAAAATATAATCTATTAGTGTGACGCGCTTCCATCCGTATACAATACATTGGTTGCAAACACTATAGAACTACACAAAGGAGCTTTTCACAGATAGTGAATAGTTGTGTTTCAGTGTTCACTGTAGTCTGTGAGCTTTTCATTTTGTGAGTGCAGATTACGCTCCAGTTTGTACTTCAACCACTGCCGGTTGTAGTCTGCTGAGCGTGTGTCACTGCCTCATCCTTCACATTTTTCTCTAATTGGTGCTGCTCCATTTTAGTGGAAAAAAATATAATCTATTAGTGTGACGCGCTTCCATCCGTATACAATACATTGGTTGCAAACACTATAGAACTACACAAAGGAGCTTTTCACAGATAGTGAATAGTTGTGTTTCAGTGTTCACTGTAGTCTGTGAGCTTTTCATTTTGTGAGTGCAGATTACGCTCCAGTTTGTACTTCAACCACTGCCGGTTGTAGTCTGCTGAGCGTGTGTCACTGCCTCATCCTTCACATTTTCTCTCTAATTGGTGCTGCTCCATTTTAGTGGAAAAAAATATAATCTATTAGTGTGACGCGCTTCCATCCGTATACAATACATTGGTTGCAAACACTATAGAACTACACAAAGGAGCTTTTCACAGATAGTGAATAGTTGTGTTTCAGTGTTCACTGTAGTCTGTGAGCTTTTCATTTTGTGAGTGCAGATTACGCTCCAGTTTGTACTTCAACCACTGCCGGTTGTAGTCTGCTGAGCGTGTGTCACTGCCTCATCCTTCAAATTTTTCTCTAATTGGTGCTGCTCCATTTTAGTGGAAAAAAATATAATCTATTAGTGTGACGCGCTTCCATCCGTATACAATACATTGGTTGCAAACACTATAGAACTACACAAAGGAGCTTTTCACAGATAGTGAATAGTTGTGTTTCAGTGTTCACTGTAGTCTGTGAGCTTTTCATTTTGTGAGTGCAGATTACGCTCCAGTTTGTACTTCAACCACTGCCGGTTGTAGTCTGCTGAGCGTGTGTCACTGCCTCATCCTTCACATTTTTCTCTAATTGGTGCTGCTCCATTTTAGTGGAAAAAAATATAATCTATTAGTGTGACGCGCTTCCATCCGTATACAATACATTGGTTGCAAACACTATAGAACTACACAAAGGAGCTTTTCACAGATAGTGAATAGTTGTGTTTCAGTGTTCACTGTAGTCTGTGAGCTTTTCATTTTGTGAGTGCAGATTACGCTCCAGTTTGTACTTCAACCACTGCCGGTTGTAGTCTGCTGAGCGTGTGTCACTGCCTCATCCTTCACATTTTTCTCTAATTGGTGCTGCTCCATTTTAGTGGAAAAAAATATAATCTATTAGTGTGACGCGCTTCCATCCGTATACAATACATTGGTTGCAAACACTATAGAACTACACAAAGGAGCTTTTCACAGATAGTGAACAGTTGTCTGCAGGGTTCACTGTAGTCTGTGAGGAATAACCACACTTAGGCCTTAACTTTTCTGACTTTCTTTATCAATCTACCAAGATGAAGAAGTCAGTGAGTAAGGCACGTGGTCGTGGTCGAGGCCGTGGATTTGCAGCAGGGAGAGGACGTGGGGATTCTGTGGCTGCTGCCGCACCCAGTGACACAGCATCCACCAGTTTTCCCCGTGAGCGTTCCTTTATGCGCACTTTTGTAGGAGCTCAGCGTACCCCCCTGCTGCGTGAAGAACAAATTGAAGCCGTTGTTGGTTGGATGGCAGCCAATGCATCGACTTCAATACCTTCCACCTCCTCTCAGGACCACAGCACTGTTGAACAACCATCAGTCTCTTCACCGCCTGCCAAATTGCCCAGGCAGTCAGAGAGCTCTGTACAGGAGCCAGCTGAGTCTCTGCTTCTGTTCTCAGAATCTGTTGGCTTGGAAACAGGGGCCCAGCCAAGCAGCATTCTGGAATGTGAAGAAGAGGCAGTATGCAGTGATGCGCAACAGCTGTGTCTCTCTGAATCTGAAGAGGCGGGTGAGCCAGTGCCGATGGTCAGCACACCGCAGAACGCATCTGATGATGATGAGACTCAGTTGCCAGTTTCTGTTGAGCATGGTGCTGGCCAGACCACCCAACAACAGCAGGTGTTGGAAGAGGGTAGTGGTGGAGATGATGAGGTCCAAGACCCAACATGGCGTGAGGAACAGGAAGGTGGTGGGAGCAGCTCTGAGGAAGAGATTGCCCCAACGGTCCAAACAGTAGGGAGAGGTAGGCTGCAGACTCGCTTGCCTGTAGCCTCCAGTTTGGCACCCGTTCGGAGCAGTTCTCTTACAACAGCCAAACCGGGCGCTCCCAGGACTTGCTCTGCGTGGTCCTTTTTTGATACAGTTGCAGATGATATTTGCTATGTCAAATGCAAGCTGTGTAATCAAAAAATTAAAAGAGGTAAAAGTGTCAGTAACCTTAATACAACAAATATGTGGAAACATGTGCGGTCAAAGCACTTTGTTGAGTTACAAAGACACACTGGAGATGTAGGCCAACCTACAGCAGCACCTACATCTTCAGCTCCTGTTGGAGCCTCTTCCTCCAGTTCACACACAGCTGGTAAGGCTTCCTCAAAGGATCGCCATGGAAGAACCTCTGTCACTGTTGTCCAGAGACACAGTGTTATTCCACCCACAGGTGCAAGTTCCCTGTCATCCTCACACACCCAGGCCACAAAACAGCCATCGGTAGCACAGGCATGGGATAAAAGACGGCCATACTCGGCAAACCATCCACGAGCACAGGCTCTGAATGCTGTCATTGCAAAACTCCTGTCCCTTGAAATGCTGTCATTCAGGCTGGTGGAGACTGACAGTTTCCGTGAATTAATGGCATTGGCAGTCCCACAATACAATGTGCCCAGCCGATTTTATTTCAGCAGGCAAGCCGTCCCTGGTCTGCAAAAGCATGTTGAGGCAAAAATTAAACATGCGCTACTAAACGCCGTCAGTAGCAAGGTCCACCTGACCACCGATGCGTGGACCAGTACCCATGGCCAGGGACGATACCTTTCACTCACTGCCCATTGGGTGAATGTTGTGGAGCCGGGTACAGATCTTGCGAGTGGCGCTGTACGTGTTCTGCCAACTCCAAGGATTGCCGGAATCAAGTCTGTCCACATTGACTCCTCCTCCTACTCCAGTTCCTCAGAATCATCGCTGCAGGAGCCGTCACGGTCTACCTCCACATGGACCCGTGGACGCTTACCTGATGCGACCGATATGAGCACAGCCGTGGCCAAACGGCAACAGGCCGTTCTGAAATTAATTCCCATGGGGAATCGAAGCCACACAGCGCAGGAGGTCTGGAATGCCATCAAGCAGGAGAGCGACGTGTGGTTTTTGCCAGCGAATCTCCAGCCAGGCTTGGTAGTGTGTGACAATGGCCGAAATCTGGTGGCAGCTCTGGGCCTTGGCAACCTCACTCACATACCATGTCTGGCACATGTGCTCAACTTGGTCGTGCAGAGTTTTTTGAGGGACTATCCGGATCTTGATGCACTGCTGCACAAGGTCCGCCTAGAGTGCGCTCACTTGCGACGTTCCAGCATGGCCAGATCGCGCATTGCAGCTCTGCAACGCAGATTGCGCCTTCCTGAACATCGCATCATATGTGACGTATCCACCAGGTGGAATTCAACGTTACATATGTTGGAGCGGTTGTGTGAGCAGCAGCCAGCAGTTATGGAGTATCAGCTGCATCAGGCGCAATCAACACGCAATTTGCGCCGTCCACACTTCACCATTAATGAGTGGGCCACTATGAAGGACATGTGCCACGTTTTGCGTGCGTTTGATGAGTCAACGCGGATGGCGAGTGCAGATGATGCACTAGTCAGCCTGACTGTCCCCCTTATCTGCCTGCTTCAAAAAACACTGCAAGCAATAAGGGATGAGGTTTTGGAAGAGGTGGAGGATGAGGAGTCACAAATTCCATCACCTTCTGGAAAGTCAGCGCAACGTGGTTCCTCACAAAGGGCTGGGCAGGGCTCACTTTGTGAGGAGGATGAGGAGGAGGAGTCAATGGAGGAGGAAGACATCGCTCCAGAGGGAGGTACACAACGCTCTAGTCAGTATGTAGAGCGAGGGTGGGGTGATGCAGAGCAGGCAGAGATAACGCCTCTTGCAGAGGACAGCGTTTCTTTGCCAGTTGGGAGTCTGCAGCACATGGTTGATTTCATGCTGCAGTGCCTAAGAAACGACCGCCGCATCGCCCACATTCTCACGACGTCTGATTATTGGGTGTACACCCTCCTAGACCCTCGCTACCGGGACAACGTCAAAAGCCTCATCACACCGTTGAACCGGGAGCGTAAAATGCGGGAGTACCAAGACACACTGGTGCAATCCCTAATGTTCTACCTTACTGCCGAGAGCACTGCTGCTGCTACTGCTTTACAAAGCAGCTCTGTGCGTCGAGGCAGTGTAGAGAGCTCTGCAACAAGAGGGAGCACACGCAGTGCCTCTGCACAGGGAAAGACCAGTATGTTCAAAATGTGGCAAAGTTTTGTGGCAGCGCCACAAATGTCTACACCATCCGAGAGGGCTCCAGTCAGCGGGAGGCAACGTATCCGTCAGATGGTGACAGACTACTTGGCTTTGCCTCTCAGTGTACTCCCAGATGGCTCTTCCCCATTCAAGTTTTGGGTCTCTAAGCTGGATACATGGCCAGAGCTTAGCCAGTATGCATTGGAGGTGCTGGCTTGCCCTGCTGCCAGTGTATTATCGGAGCGCGTCTTTAGTGCTGCAGGTGGTGTACTAACAGACCGTCGCATGCGACTATCCTCCGATAATGTAGACCGGCTTACTTTTCTGAAAATGAACAAGGCATGGATCTCGCCAGAATTTGTCTGTCCGTTTTCAGATTAAATAACTGGTTCGCAACGTTATCCATGTCTCCTGTTATGTTCATCTTTCTACCACCTGAACTCTACTCCCTGGGCTCCAACACTGCCAGTTGCTGCTCAGAAGTGTCGTGTCCACAGAACAAAACACAAGCTCTACTGTTAGTGGGGTTCAGTAACGCCAGCTGTTCCCCTGCTGTGTCAACGGCAAGAAGTGTCCTGTTCCCGACACATGGACAGAAAAACACATGACCAACATGCTCCAAATAGGGAAGAGCCGTCACCCTGCTTGTTATGCTGAAAACATGAAATTGTGAATTTTTGCAGGCCTAGAATGATAAATTTTTAAGAAAAATATGGACAAATAATAATTTGTCATCACAGCGCATATCTGCACATGTCTATTAGAAATGGTAACAAAAAATAAAACATAGTCTACTCTTCACATTTTTAAATTAATGCATAAAAGTACATTTCAGACTTATGAATTAATGCTTTTAAAGGAACTTTATCTGTACCTGTAAGATAATGCACTCAATGGATGTACGAATCATTACATCCTCATCATCATCATGACGAGTTTTATTTATGACAGACATTATAAAATACACATACTGATGCCAACTGTAACTTCAAACACCATATATGAAATGGCCAGCATGTAAACATGGTAATAATGTCCAATAATAAATTATTACATCTAGAAAGTGCATCATGCATACTGACAATAGGTACTTATACCTGCAAGTGCTGTTGAAACAACCACAAGAGATATAAATTAATACTGGTATATAGGTATCACAGTGCATAGTTACTCATGGACAATGTTGATGTAATACTGTATGTCAATTAAGTCAGCGTCAACCATTAGGCTTGTTAGTCTTGTACATTGTTAAAGAGGGAACGTAATTTTTTGGTTTGTCATAGGTGTAGTATTACACATTAAATTATTACTGCTGTATATTTTTTGGCGTCCCTAGTGCGCAATAACGCAGCCTAACCTCACATTTGATAGTCAGCTAATTGCCACACGCTACCCTACCCTACGCGTGACAGTAGGAAGGTAGTGTTGACGGATAAAGCTTTGCGCAAACAGACATTCTTTTACCCTCTTCAACACTCTACAAGCAAAAAATGCATGATTTCAGCCGCAGACTTTATTGACGTACAGTATAACATCGGCATTACCCATCAGAGGCTGTCCACTGTCTGATACAGACATAGAATATACCTTTGCTATCCGTAGCCTTTGTTTCACCTACACTTGCAGGCACACACTTAAATTGTGACAAACAATGCCTAATGTTTTTTTAAATGGTTATTTTTTATTGTACATTATTGTGTCATCAATCACATTGATGAGTCCATGCTGGACATGTCATACATGCTATAGAAAGTTACGATTTTATGAACTTAAATAATTAAATTGTCTGTGACTGTCACATAAAATTTGCGATGATGATGATGAGTGACTATTACAAAATCCATTGTCTTCACTATGTTATAGTTTAACATTGCGTTCCTTAAGCATTATTCATAAAAAATAAAATGTACTTTTATTCTTAAATTTACAACACTATATTTTGTTACCAATTTTTTGGGTGTTGTGTTGTTCCATTTATTTTTGGCATGTGCATATATGCGTTTAGATTTGTATTTTCTTTAGTTTTCCTTCTTGAAATTAGAAAACATGTGTATCTTTGTACCGTGTTAGCCAGTAGATAGAAAAATATTTAGACTTCAGAGTCAGCAGTGGTTCATACCTTTTTATGGATAACTGAAAAGATGGAAACAAATTGCAAGCTTTCAAGGCTACTCACGTCTCTTCATCAGGGAAAGACTAACTAAAAAAATTAAGCATCACATATTTCTATACACAACAGGACACAGGAATATTGCAATAGGTAAGACAAGTAAGTGACGTGTATCAGAACTGTCATTATCTCACAGGGATGAACATAAATATTCAAACAGTTCCTAGATAAGGATAGAAAGTTTGATTGCCCTCTCATTGGCGTATTTTTTGGGGTTTTCATGACCCTGGAAGGGCATAGACGCAGATTCCTTAATTGATATAGAATGACATAAATCCATGTGATCTATTCATTCCATCACTAACAGTGTCAAAGGTCATGATGAGCTTATATTCTGAAACCTTTGTACGTTTCTCATATTTGAAGTTATATTTTAATAACAGTAATTCCATATCCATGATGCTATGACCGGGCGGGCATACAAAAGTCTTTTGCCACAGCTAAATTCATTAATTTATCTGTGATTGTGTGGCGCTGATAATTCATCCTTGTTCTCCTTTTTGTTGCCGGTCTCCCCTCACTTGTCCCTCCCTCACTTGTCTTAGCTATTCCTGTGTCCTGTTGTGTGTAGAAATATGTGATTCTTCATTTTTGGCTTTACTCTTAGCCTGATGAAGACACCTGAGTAGTCTCGAAAGCTTTGAATTTGTTACCATATTTTCAGTTAGCCATTAAACGTTATCAACCACAGAGGACTGTCAAGTATAAATATTTTTCTATTCTTGTAATTGAAATTTATCATTTTATTGTTGTAGTAAAACTTCATTTATTCTTGTTTGAAGTACATACATTTGCAATGGCCACGTAACAAGGCAATAACTCAATATTTTATGCCTACACCCTCCTTGACCCTGGGCTCCAACACCGCCAGTTGTTGCTCGGAAGTGCTGTTAGCACAGTCTAACACTTGCTCCTGTGTTACTGGGGTTCAGTAATGTCAGCTGTTCCCCTGCTGTGTGAACGGCAAAAAGTCCTGCTGCCTCCACCATGTTCTTTCTCATCCTGGGTTACAACACCGCCCGTTGTTTCTCGGAAGTGCTGTTAGCACAGTTACACTTGCTCCCGTGTTACTGGGGTTCAGTAATGTCAGCTGTTCCCCTGCTGTGTGAACGGCAAAAGTCCTGCTGCCTCCACCATGTTCTTTCTCATCCCTGGGTTACAACACCGCCAGTTGTTTCTCGGAAGTGCTGTTAGCACAGTTACACTTGCTCCTGTGTTACTGGGGTTCAGTAATGTCAGCTGTTCCCCTGCTGTGTGAACGGCAAATAGTCCTGCTGCCTCCACCTGTTCTCTTCTCATCCCTGGGTTACAACACCGCCAGTTGTTTCTCGGAAGTGCTGTTAGCACAGTTAACACTTGCTCCTGTGTTACTGGGGTTCAGTAATGTCAGCTGTTCCCCTGCTGTGTGAACGGCAAATAGTCCTGCTGCCTCCACCATGTTCTGTTCTCATCCCTGGGTTACAACACCGCCAGTTGTTTCTCGGAAGTGCTGTTAGCACAGTTAACACTTGCTCCTGTGTTACTGGGGTTCAGTAATGTCAGCTGTTCCCCTGCTGTGTGAACGGCAAATAGTCCTGCTGCCTCCACCATGTTCTCTTCTCATCCCTGGGTTACAACACCGCCAGTTGTTTCTCGGAAGTGCTGTTAGCACAGTTAACACTTGCTCCGTGTTACTGGGGTTCAGTAATGTCAGCTGTTCCCCTGCTGTGTGAACGGCAAAAAGTCCTGCTGCCTCCACCATGTTCTGTTCTCATCCCTGGGTTACAACACCGCCAGTTGTTTCTCGGAAGTGCTGTTAGCACAGTTAACACTTGCTCCTGTGTTACTGGGGTTCAGTAATGTCAGCTGTTCCCCTGCTGTGTGAACGGCAAATAGTCCTGCTGCCTCCACCATGTTCTCTTCTCATCCCTGGGTTACAACACCGCCAGTTGTTTCTCGGAAGTGCTGTTAGCACAGTTAACACTTGCTCCTGTGTTACTGGGGTTCAGTAATGTCAGCTGTTCCCCTGCTGTGTGAACGGCAAAAAGTCCTGCTGCCTCCACCATGTTCTGTTCTCATCCCTGGGTTACAACACCGCCAGTTGTTTCTCGGAAGTGCTGTTAGCACAGTTAACACTTGCTCCTGTGTTACTGGGGTTCAGTAATGTCAGCTGTTCCCCTGCTGTGTGAACGGCAAATAGTCCTGCTGCCTCCACCATGTTCTTTCTCATCCCTGGGTTACAACACCGCCAGTTGTTTCTCGGAAGTGCTGTTAGCACAGTTAACACTTGCTCCTGTGTTACTGGGGTTCAGTAATGTCAGCTGTTCCCCTGCTGTGTGAACGGCAAAAAGTCCTGCTGCCTCCACCATGTTCTCTTCTCATCCCTGGGTTACAACACCGCCAGTTGTTTCTCGGAAGTGCTGTTAGCACAGTTAACACTTGCTCCTGTGTTACTGGGGTTCAGTAATGTCAGCTGTTCCCCTGCTGTGTGAACGGCAAATAGTCCTGCTGCCTCCACCATGTTCTGTTCTCATCCCTGGGTTACAACACCGCCAGTTGTTTCTCGGAAGTGCTGTTAGCACAGTTAACACTTGCTCCTGTGTTACTGGGGTTCAGTAATGTCAGCTGTTCCCCTGCTGTGTGAACGGCAAATAGTCCTGCTGCCTCCACCCATGTTCTCTTCTCATCCCTGGGTTACAACACCGCCAGTTGTTTCTCGGAAGTGCTGTTAGCACAGTTAACACTTGCTCCTGTGTTACTGGGGTTCAGTAATGTCAGCTGTTCCCCTGCTGTGTGAACGGCAAAAAGTCCTGCTGCCTCCACCATGTTCTCTTCTCATCCCTGGGTTACAACACCGCCAGTTGTTTCTCGGAAGTGCTGTTAGCACAGTTAACACTTGCTCCTGTGTTACTGGGGTTCAGTAATGTCAGCTGTTCCCCTGCTGTGTGAACGGCAAAAAGTCCTGCTGCCTCCACCATGTTCTTTCTCATCCCTGGGTTACAACACCGCCAGTTGTTTTCTCGGAAGTGCTGTTAGCACAGTTAACACTTGCTCCGTGTTACTGGGGTTCAGTAATGTCAGCTGTTCCCCTGCTGTGTGAACGGCAAAAAGTCCTGCTGCCTCCACCATGTTCTCTTCTCATCCCTGGGTTACAACACCGCCAGTTGTTTCTCGGAAGTGCTGTTAGCACAGTTAACACTTGCTCCCGTGTTACTGGGGTTCAGTAATGTCAGCTGTTCCCCTGCTGTGTGAACGGCAAAAAGTCCTGCTGCCTCCACCATGTTCTCTTCTCATCCCTGGGTTACAACACCGCCAGTTTGTTTCTCGGAAGTGCTGTTAGCACAGTCTAACACTTGCTCCTGTGTTACTGGGGTTCAGTAATGTCAGCTGTTCCCCTGCTGTGTGAACAGCAAACAGTCCTGCTGCCTCAACTTTAATTTCCATGGGTACCTTCTGCTACCCATCCGGGTTCCAGTACCGTCAGCTGGTTCTCCGCAGTGCCTTTGGCGTAGGTGCCTCCATGTCGGTATCCGAGTTCCAGCAACGTCTGCTGGTCCTTGGTAGTGCTTTGGAGCACAGTACCTCCTGCTAGTAACCGTGTCCCAGTAACGTCAGCTGGTCCTCGGTTGTGCCATTGGCTCTTTTCCTTCTGCTGACCCTCCGGTTCCAGCACAGTCAGCTGGTCCTCGTTACTTTCATTGGCTCTTGTACCTTCTGCTACTCATCCGGGTTCCAGTACCGTCAGCTGGTTCTCCGCAGTGCCTTTGGCCTAGGTGCCTCCATGTCGGTATCCGAGTTCCAGCAACGTCTGCTGGTCCTTGGTATGCTTTGGAGCACAGGTACCTCCTGCTTAGTAACCGTGTCCCAGTAACGTCAGCTGTCCTCGGTTGTGCCATTGGCTCTTTTCCTTCTGCTGACCCTCCGGGTTCCAGCACAGTCAGCTGTCCTCGTTACTTCCATTGGCTTTTGTACCATCACCAACAGGACAAAGAAGGTTAAGACAAACTACAAGATACAGAACAAGAGACAGAAGAACAATAAGCAGAAGATCAAAAAGCAGAAGAACATTAAGTATAAGACCAAAATGAAGAGCAAAATATATGCTCTAAATTCTAAGCAGAAGAAGACTAAGCAGTGTATGGGGTGAGTCCGTTCCTCCTCGTGGTGCCCCTGGAAAATGCCTGATGCTGCTGCAGGCTAAACTGAACGCGGACAAATACTGTTGTAATTAAAATCTTTCGTGACAGCAAGAACGGAAGGATGAAAATTCAGAGTTTTACAGATTACAAGTACAGGAATGTCTGTCACAAATAAGAATATGATGAAAAGGATGAATAGGAAGAAGATGAAGAAGTAGAATATGAAGAATAATAACTGTTTAATAAGAAACATATAAGTAATGTTAACAAAAAGATGAATAGCAAGAAGTTTTAGAAGATTAATAAGGTGAAGATGAAGAATAATTTGATGAGAAAGATGATGCTGCTGAAAATTATGAAGGAGAAAGTGTGTGAAAAGTTAAAAAGGTGAAGACCATGGAAGTTGTGAAACAGACATATTTGACAAAATAGAAAAAAGGTTAACAACATTGTCAATTTGTTCGTCAATCCGAACGTATTTTCCTAAAAAAAAAATAAATAATGCTATTCCATTGGATTGGGTCAAACATCTATGCCTTTAATGTCTCCTCAACCTCCCCCAATACATTCTACATTACTCTTTTTGTTTTCCTTCATGTACAATTAACCAACAAGGCAAGAATGGGTTTTTTTTAATTTCGATATTTTGTTCCCATAGACTTACATGGGACTTCCGGTATCGGTATCGGGTATCGCCGATATTTTAGTGATATCGGCGATACCATTACGATTCCGATACTTTAGGATATCGGAAAGTATCGCTCAACTCTACTGAAAGGGTCACAGAGACCCACCCCAGGAAAGGAAACCGGTCACCTCTGCTTCTGGGGGAAAGTTTATCTGATCCCACCTCAAAATCGCGGGTTTTTCAGCAGCTCAGATTAGAGACCGGGGAAAACCCACACAGAGTTCAGCGCAGACACATTCTACAAAAACCCCGTTAAGAGACTTTTTGTAGCGGGGCCTTATGGTAAAATAGCTGCTAGGAAACCCTGCAAGGAAGGAACAAGCAGAAAGACTTTTTTTGGGGAAAAGAACAAAGGGAAGGACATTAACCGTGGAAATCTTGTTTTTTCTGAAGTCCAAATTTGAGACTTTTTCCAACCACCGTGTCTTTGTGCAATGCAGAAAAGGTGAACGATGGCCTACATGCCTGGTTCCCACCGTAAAACAGGGGGGGGGGTTTTTTACCAAAAGGAGTGATGGGTGCACACCAGAGACCTGGCCTCCACTCACCAGACCTGAACCCATAGAGAGGTTGGGGTGAGCGGACCGCAAGTAAAGGGGAAAAGGGCCAAAATTTGCAAAAACATCTGGGAAAAATC
Organism: Oophaga sylvatica; assembly: GCA_033576555.1. NCBI lineage: Eukaryota > Metazoa > Chordata > Amphibia > Anura > Dendrobatidae > Oophaga > Oophaga sylvatica. Next base: position 3,143 of record JARQOD010003955.1, on the reverse strand, counting down.
CCCTTCAAGATTTTTGAAACCATTCCCGGGACTACCCTTAAGCCACAGTGAATGCCAAGAGTGCGCAAAGCAGTCACAAAGCAAAAAAGGTGGCTACTTTGAAAACCAAAAATATAAGAAATATTTCAGTTGTTTCACACTTTTTTTAATATATAATTCCACATTTTAAAATTTTTCAAGTTTGATGCCTTCGTTGAATTACAATTTTCAAAACTGAAAATGCAAAAAATTTTAAATAGAAGATTGTCCAAATTTTTGGCTGTGCTTATGTATATATATATTATATATATTATAAATATAAATATATATATATATATTTGAGACATAAAGGAAATTGGGATGAGGTGAATTTTACCTAAGACCTTGCGACTGGATACGAAAGGTGGCTTTTTAAACCTGGGTAAAAAAGGGGCCACACCGCCATTCTCACCCTTTTCAGCTCAGACCGAATCCACCAGTTTTTGATTGGGGGAACCAAAGAGGTGCTTGTAGCCAGTCAGAGACTTTTTAGCTGAAAAGGGGGCCAGACACAGAGGGTCCCAAGATTTGGGGGCTGTCTTTACCCCCGAACAGGAGGTTCCGGGGAAAAAGGAACATCTCTAAGAGTGTCTATCCAGTCTGGGCAGGAAGTACCCCGGCCACAGTATTGCAGTGAGAACCGTGCGAAAGCGACGAAAAGGGGGGACCTCTCCAAGGGGGTTTTGGGTTGCGGGGAAAAAGAGGAGTTCTGTAAAAACCCTACTGGAACATATGTGATATGGTTTTTTTTGGGGCACAGAGGGGAGAGTCGGGCCCGGGGAAGGGGGCCACTTTAAATGTAATTTTGGGGCAGACCCCCCGGTTTTTGTTTTTTGATTTTTTTTATCTGGTGCTGTGGACTTTAATAAAACTTTTTGGGGCCCAGTTTTACCAAACTGCTGTCGAATTTAACTGTTTCCGTCCCATTCGTTACCCAGACAGCGCCTAAGCTAAACCCCCCGAAAGCTTAAAAATTGGGGGAAATGCTGGGGCAGCGCAGGGCCGGTACAGTTAGCGGGTGTGCAGCAGCACAGTGGCGAGAGACAGCATTAAAGTGAAGTCTATTGAAATAGCAACAAAAAAAAAAAAAGTGTGTCAGCAAAACGCTTTTTGGAGCATCTTGAGAGACAGTGGCCCTGATAGGGGCTGCAGAAAAAAATTTATGCACAGAAAAACTGAACTTTTGTGAAAAATGACGTGGAAGTGCAGCACAAAAAAAAATTTTTTGAGCAGTCTTAAAAAAAACAGTAACCCCAATAACTTTGCAAAAAAAAAAAAAAAAAAAAAAAGGGTTTTACAGCAAGGCTGAATTTCTGGGAAAAAAAAAATGTTGTGTGTATTCTTTTTTGAAGACTGCCGTTGTTAAGAAGAGAAGTCTGACAGCATGGGGGACAGCATGGAGGGGGGGTGTTTAACAAATGGGAAAAAAATTTTAAAAACAAAATAAGATGCGTGTGAACAGTATCCGGAGTAGGGAGCTCATTGATACCGGGGGAGCCCAGCGAACAGCGCAGAGCATGGACCAGCGCCGCAGCACCGGGGGCAATTTCCCAGCAGCAGCAGGGAATAACCGGTGTTTTGGGGGGGGAAATTGCAGCTTCGCACCTCGTCCAAAGTAGTGTTTTGAAGGTACCGCGTTGTCCGCTGTAAAAAAGGGGCGGAAACGGCCTTGAAAAATGAACCCCCCTGAGATGGATTAAACTCACTAGGGGTTTAGAGACTGCAAAAGGAGAATCGCCCCTATCTGAATGGGCCATAGGTCGCACCCCCTCGATTGGAGTGCCCCAGGGGCTTCGACCTAGCGAGAGGACACCAAACATGGCAATTGAAAGCGCGCTTACCCGGGGGGGTTTTACGTACAGCCCGTGCCAGGGGGTTCGTGACGGAGATACAGTTGGGAGTCTGCAGTCACAGGGGCCGATTATGGAGTTTTAAAAAGGGATAGGGACCGCTACACCCAAGCAGTCCTCCTGAGGTACACCGTCTGAGAGGGCCCCCACCCCTTGAGTTCCCGGACGCTGAACCCGCGGTAAAAGCGTTCCAGCTGTTTTTGGGCATGGGGGATGCTGATAAGCGGGTTCAGGCCCGAGGGGGCATGTGGGGGGGAAGTGTGATGGACAGTTTGGAAAGGGGAAATTGCAGCCAACTTCCAATAGAGGGGGGCCCCTTGTTTGATGAGGCAGTCCCCTCTCTCTGCGCAGAACCGTGGGGGTGTCCCCTCAGCCAAGAGATGGCCACAGGGGCCCCGGTGGTTGAAATGGCTGCCCACAAGGCCCCTTTTGGGCTCAGAGAGCCAGTGACTTCCGTAGTAAACCGTTGATAGGGCTTCACCCGATAAGCACCTGATTGGGTTTTTATCCAGGAGACCCAAAAGTCACCCGAGACTGCCGTGGACTTGGTCCCCAAATCGGGAGGGGTTTATGTGAATGGGGAGGAAGACCCGGTGCACCCCTATATTTGGTAATACTTTCCCCGTCTAAGGATCTCGGGGGGAAGGTGTTTCGATGGCAGTGTGAGAACTCCACTGAGGGTGCCAGTCCCCCGGGGCGGAGCACAGGCTAGTGGGCCGTTAAACTTATGTGATAATATGATGACCCCGAAAATATTGAAATGATAAAAATTCATGATACTGAGATGACCGTAAAAGATGACATTTCTTTGCAGGGATTTTTGGGACAGGGGGTTCCGGAACCGAGTGTCCCTGACCTGCCTGCTCCTGTGACAATTTTTGGGATGAGCCGGCAGACCCCGCTCTTGGGAAGGCACAGAAAATGTAATTTTCTAGTGATTCCCCCAAAGCCTGGGGCCGAGGAGAGGTTCCCATCTGCCCCGAACAATAACCAAAATTTTATAGGACACTGAATCCAGGGGGGGTCGTGAGTCAGCTCCTGGTACCTGAGCAATAAAAGTATAGTGCTGGGGGGGTTTCACAGAGTCACAACTTAGGGACCAATGGTGAAGTTTTAAGTTTGGAGACATGTTAACTAAGGGCCAGATCAAAGTGAATGAAAATGAATTGTAAAAACCCCCCCTTAACAATGTAATGAAAATGAATTTAAACCCTACATAAGCAGATATGAAAAAAAATAATTTATAAACCCGACAGTGGCAGGATGTGAATGATA
>JARQOD010003954.1:0-59454 GCA_033576555.1 Oophaga sylvatica | reverse complement strand
GTGACAGATCGGCGGAATAGGTAAGAATAATGTTGTTTTATTTCTTTTTCTTTATTTTAGGAGATCAATGGCTTCGCACGGATTTAGTGTAAAATAAAATATGGTCAAAAAAATGTTGTTTTTATTTCATTAAAATTATTTATTCTTAAAGTGTGTGTGTTTTTTTATTTACTTCAATAGGATTAATAATTGATAGTTGTCTAATTGACAGCTATCAATCATTAACCTGCCTTAAGGTCACCTTTCAATTGCAAGGTGACAGTAAGGTGAGATTAACCCATTCGCCACCGCTACAGGGCAATGGGAATAGACGGGCAAAGTGCCAGAAAGGGCGAATCTAATTATAGATTTGCCCTTTCTGGGGTGTCTGGGGGCAGATGTTAGTAGCCAGGGGGGGCACAAAAAAATGCACCCTCCCTGGGCTATTATTATCTGCCCCACTCGCTTTGCTTTGTCTGTCTGGTGGAGAAAATACAGCGGGAGCCCACGCATTTTTTTTCAACGAAATTACACCTTTAATTAACCCCTACATGTCTGAAATTTTGCACAAATACACTCATGTAATTGTATGTTTCAAACATATATAAAAATACATGAAATTACATGGTTAAATGTGTGGAAACAATGTATCATTTCATGTCGGCTTCTGTGATTTCACAAAACCCGGCAATTGAATTAGCGGCTATTACAGTATGTAGAAGTCTAGGAACTATAAATATATGTATATATACATGTCACAATGACATGTATATATATATGTATGTGTTCTATGTGTATATATCTATTCTTTCTAGTCTTTATTAAAGCTGTCAGTGTGATTTTACAGTATAGGCGGGGATGAATTGCCGGCTTTTCTAAAGGACACCGATGCGATTTCATCGCAAGTCACACAGTGTGGTCCGTTTGTAATCAGATTTTTCATCGCTCCCATAGACTTGCATTGGCGATTGTCGACCGACAATCGGTGACAATCGCAGCATGCTGCGATTGTACACGGACGTTTAAAACGGACCACAAAAAATCTGATACTGGGAGCTGCTCCATAGATTAACATAGGTCCGACTGCAATGCGATATTTCATCGCATTGCAGTCGTCCGATTTTGTCGCCAGTGTGACTCCGGCCTTAGATAGCAAAGGACATGAAAAGACATGGTTAACCCTATGTACACCAAGTGTCATTTCATGTCACCCGACATGAAATGACACTTGGTGTACATAGGGTTAACCATGTCTTTTCATGTCCTTTGCTATCTAATTTGCACAAACAATTAAATCAGACTATGTGTGCAAAATTTCACACCTGTAGGGGTTAATTAAAGGTGTAAATTCGTTGTAAAAAAAACGGACTTTTTTGCTACGAATTTACACCTTTAATTAACCCCTACAGGTGTGAAATTTTGCACACATAGTCTGATTTAATTGTTTGTGCAAATTAGATAGCAAAGGACATGAAAAGACATGGTTAACCCTATGTACACCAAGTGTCATTTCATGTCGGGTTCTGCATTTTCACAAAAGCCGGCAATTGAATTAGCGGCTATTATACTATGTAGAAGTGTATGAACTACAAATATAAATATATATATATATGTGTCACAAATTCAATGACATGTATATATATATATGAGGTGTAAAATTGCTGAAAAAAAATGCGTGGGCTCCCGCCCTATTTTCGCAACCAGACAGACAAAGCCAGTGAGTGGGGGCAGATAATAATAGCCCAGAGAGGGACCATTATTTTTGCCCCCCCCGGCTACTAACATCTGCCCCCAGACACCCCAGGAAAGACAAATCTATAATTAGATTCGCCCTTTCTGGCACTTTGCCCGTCTATTCCCATTGCCCTGTAGCGGTGGCGAATGGGTTAATATGGGGTTAAAGCCACCTTGCTATTGAAAGGTGACCTTAAGCCAGGTTAATAATTGAGAGCTGTCAATTAGACAACTATCAATTATTAATCCTATTGCATGAAATAAAAATAAAACACACACACTTTAATTAAAAATCATTTTAATGAAATAAAGACACATGTTTTTGACCATCTTTTATTTTACTGCAAAAACCATTTCCTGTAATAAAAATAAAATAAAAAAGCAAAATTATTCTTACCTATCCCATGCACAGTCAGGTCCCACGGTGTAATCCTTCAGAAAGGGTTAATGTTTACTGCAGGGACCGCAGCTAATGCTGCAGCCTCACAGTAAACCCCAAATGAATGAGTTCCTCTCCTGCCTGACAGGAGAGTAAAGGCTGGGTGTCACATAACGATACACCAGCGATCCCGACAACGATATGCACTTGTCAGGATCGCTGGTGTATCGCTACATGATCGCTGCTGAGCTGCCAAACAGGCAGCGATCTGGGACAGCGACACTGCGGGTAACATCGCTTAAGGGCCCGTCTCACATAGCGATATCGCTACCGAGATCGCTGCTGAGTCACTAGTTTTGTGACGCAGCAGCGAGCTCACCAGCGATATCGCTGTGTGTGACATTCAGCGACGATCAGCCCCCTGCCGGGTATCGCTGATCGTCGCAGAAATGTCAGGACCTTTTTTTGATCGCTGGTTTCCCTCTGACAGGCACGCATCGCTGCGTGTGACAGGCGGGAGACCAGCGATCCGCTGGTAACCAAGGTACACAGCGGGTTTCCAGGCACCGCGCAGCGCTTGGAAACCCGCTGTGTACCTTGGATACCAGCTCCCTGCATCAGGGCGCTGGTATCCAAGGTACACAGTGGGTTTCTAGGCACAGCCCCGCGCCTGGAAACCCGCTGTGTACCTTGGTTACCAGCGGATCGCTGGTCTCCCGCCTGTCACACGCAGCGATGTGTGCCTGTCAGCGGGAAACCAGCGATCAAAGGTCCTGACATTTCAGCGACGATCAGCGATACCCGGCAGGGGGGCTGATCGTCGCTGAATGTCACACACAGCGATATCGCTGGTGAGCTTGCTGCTGCGTCACAAAACTAGTGACTCAGCAGCGATCTCGGTAGCGATATCGCTATGTGAGACGGGCCCTTAAGTGGAAAGCTTAATTGATTGCTTTCCACTTTCACTTCAGGTCAGCCAGGGACACAATCAGTGACGTCAGAGGGAACTGATTAACAAAAATAGGGGTTCCCTTCGAAAAAAAAATGGCGTGGGGTCCCCCCTATTTTTGTTAACCAGCCAGATGAAGCAGACCGCTGAGGCCTGGATTTTCAGGCTGTTAAGGAGCCAAGATCCATGGACCTTGCCAGCCTGATAATACCAGGCCACAGCAGTCTGTATATCTTGGCTGATTAACAAAAATAGGGGATCCCCTTGAAAAAAATTGGCGTGGGGTCCCCCCTATTTTTGTTAACCAGCCAGATGAAGCAGACCGCTGAGGCCTGGATTTTCAGGCTGTTAAGGAGCCAAGATCCATGGACCTTGCCAGCCTGATAATACCAGGCCACAGCAGTCTGTATATCTTGGCTGATTAACAAAAATAGGGGATCCCCTCGAAAAAAATTGGCGTGGGGTCCCCCCTATTTTTGTTAACCAGCCAGATGAAGAAAACCGCTGAGGCCTGGATTTTCAGGCTGTTAAGGAGTCAAGATCCATGGACCTTGCCAGCCTGATAATACCAGGCCACAGCAGTCTGCATATCTTGGCTGATTAACAAAAATAGGGGATCCCCTCGAAAAAAATTGGCGTGGGGTCCCCCCTATTTTTGTTAACCAGCCAGATGAAGCAGACCGCTGAGGCCTGGATTTTCAGGCTGTTAAGGAGCCAAGATCCATGGACCTTGCCAGCCTGATAATACCAGGCCACAGCAGTCTGCATATCTTGGCTGATTAACAAAAATAGGGGATCCCCTTGAAAAAAATTGGCGTGGGGTCCCCCCTATTTTTGTTAACCAGCCAGATGAAGCAGACCGCTGAGGCCTGGTTTTTCAGGCTGGTAAGGATCCAATATCCATGGACCTTGCAAGCCTGATAATACCAGGCCACAGCAGTCTGCTTAGCTTGGCTGGTTAACAAAAATAGGGGATCCCCTCGAAAAAAAAACGGCGTGGGGATCCCCCCTATTTTTGTTAACCAGCCAAGTAAAATGCAGACTGCTGCGGCCTGGTATTAAAAGACTGTCAAGGCCCATGGATTTTGGCCCTCAACAGCCTGATAATACCAGGCTACAGCAGCCCCACATTTGGCGCATCAAAAGATGTGCCAATTGTGGCACTTTACCCGGCTCTTCCCACTTGCCCTGTAGCGGTGGCAAGCGGGGTAATAAGGGGTTAATGTCACCGTTGATTGCACGGTGACAATAAGCCCGGTTAATAATGGAGAGGCGTCAATAAGACACCGATCCATTATTAATCCCAAAGTTATTAAATGTATAAAAAAAAGACACAGCAAGAAAAAAGTCTTTTAATGAAATAAAAGAGACAACACAGTTTTCATTTCTTTTATTACTCTCTCATTCCTGCGACGCCATCGATCTCCTGTAAAAAAAGAAAAAAAACAAACCAACAGTATACCACCTGTCCGACGCAGTCCATAACGATAGTCCCACGACGATCCAGCTCTGCTACATCGCAATGACAGGCAGAGCCTGTCATTGCAACGCAGCACAGCTGATTACCTGCTTCCCCGGCGGTGACGTCATCGGACTGACTGCTTTACGGCCGGGATTACCCAGCAGTTACTGCAGTTATCGCGAGAAACTGCATGTGACCGCCGGGGAAAGAAGATGGCGGCCATGAAGCAGTGCAGGACGTGACCGCCGGAGATCTTCTGCCGGGTAAGTGCCGCTGACTCCTGACAGACCCGACCGACGGACACTGACAGTGACAGTGACAATCCCGATTCCGGTATCCGATAAGACGAAAATATCGGAACTCGGAATCGGAATTCCGATACAGCCAATATCGGCCGATACCCGATATTTGCAGTATCGGAATGCTCAACACTAGTAGATACTGGAACTGACTGGAATAAATGGTGTATGGAAGAACAGGTAGAGACCTATTCACACAGGAGGAGAACCGCAAGGCTGCAGAGAAGGGCTGTAGAGCAGCAAGAGGTTCTGCAGCAGCAGGAGCAAAGCAAAGCGGAACCACAAGGTAGGCGGAGAGGAGCAGCAGCAAGCGTTTCTGCAGCTGCAGGAGTGAAGCAGAGCAGAACCATAAGATATGGGGAGAGAAGCTGCAGCAAGAGGTTCTGCAGCTGCAGGAGTGAAGCAGAGCGGAACCACAAGATATGCGGAGAGGAGCTGCAGCAAGAGATTACTGCAGCGGCAGGAGCAAGCAGAGTGGAACGAAGCAAAACTGCAGGAGTGCGGACAAGAGGCAGAAAGAGATTCAGAGAGACAACAAGGCAAGACACAGCAGGGATGGAAACCACAGACAAGGAGACTGAGACAGAGGTAGGACAGAATTCAGACAAGGAAATGACATGAGACAAGGTACAGAGACAAAGACACAGGGACCAGGATATTCTGCCTCTTGGAGGGCGGCAAGGACAAGTACAAGATAAGGTACGAAGCAAGAGCACAGAGACCAGGATATTCTGCCTCCTGGAGGGCAGTCAAACAGGTACAAAGCAAAGCTAGGAGTGAAGCCTCCAAAGATGGAGAAACACAGAGCAAGACCAGGCAGCTCAGTAGCAAAGCACTAACTGAGTTAACACATTGCACAGGCCAGATCCACTGGGTGGTGCAGCCTTAAATACTAAAGGGCTAATGGTAATTGGTCAGGGACATATTAAACAGGTGGACCCTGACTCCATAAGAACTAGAGCGTTCTGGCGCCGCCCCCCTATGTACACAGCCAGGAGACATGCAGAGAGCAGGCAGAAAGCAAGAGTCACAGAACATGGAGCGGGCATCAGACAGAAATCACAGCATAATAGAAAATGAACTCGGCACTCAACTTTAGTATAGTGAGAATAAAGATTTTTATTCACAGTAGTAACACGAAACGTTTCGGTCCTATATCATGGACCTTCATCAGTCACTACATTTATAAAAAAACAGAAGAAAAAATTATATTAACAAAATAAAGTATGTACAATCAAAATTTGGTCAATAGTAAAGGTAGAGAGTAGTTGTATACAATGCTTCAGGAGATTTAGGGAGCAATCATAGGTCAGAGTTGTATCAGAGGTATCACAAAGGCAGAAAGAATATAAATGGTGAGGACATACCAGATACTACTGGGAAGGGGGTTGATCCACATAGGGAAGAAAAAAAGGGCTGGATATAGCTGTAGGTGAAAATAAAATAAACGTAAGTGCCGATATACTTTTATGTATAAGTAGATTTTGTGCCTATGCCTGTAGATGTGACATACCCTGTGTTGGTGGGGTGAGATGAGGAAGAGGACAATGCCTCTATTGCACTAGTAACCTGTAGAAACAGTGCAAAACATAGATACCATAAATATCACAACTATCAATGTGATGGTGAAGCGGTGGAGCCGCTATACTTGTCTGTGACTGACCTGTTGTGAAGGAGTCCGGTAGTGAGGATAGGTCTCGGCATTGGACGCGGTGTCCACCGCTAGTCTGAGTGCAGAGAAAGCTAGAAAGCAGCATGTATATGAGAGGAAGAGGCGGGACTATAGTGTCAGTCAAACAGAGCATTAGACAGGAAGTGAGGTGGCAGGAAGTTAATGGACATGTGTTCCAAGTGAATACTAGGTAACCAGAGGCCGTCCTACAGGTGGGAGGAGTAAAGGAGCGGCGTGCTGATGGAGATGTGCCCAACAGGATGACGTGGCAGCATTATAGTATTTAATACAAGCGGCTCTAAAGTGAATGAAAGAGAGGCATGTTAGTACAAGCATAAAGGAGTTTACAGCAATAAACATTGCGATCTTATACATTAGCTTAAAGCGATAGGAATACATAACAGGCTTGCAGCATCAGTATGCGTCAAAAGGGGCATAACAGTAATATGAGTACTGATTTAGTACATTATCATAAGACAGTATGGAAGACAAATCTGCAGGCAACAAGGAATAATTAATAACCACCTAACAGAGATCAAAGCAGCATGTGGTAAATGACAGGTGATGTGTAAACATCTGTATGCATCATTTATAAAGTAAAAGGGTGTCACAGCAAAATTCATATTGGTATAGTGCGTTATCTTTAAGCTAATGTATAAGATCGCAATGTTTATTGCTGTAAACTCCTTTATGCTTGTACTAACATGCCTCTCTTTCATTCACTTTAGAGCCGCTTGTATTAAATACTATAATGCTGCCACGTCATCCTGTTGGGCACATCTCCATCAGCACGCTGCTCCTTTACTCCTCCCACCTGTAGGACGGCCTCTGGTTACCTAGTATTCACTTGGAACACATGTCCATTAACTTCCTGCCACCTCACTTCCTGTCTAATGCTCTGTTAGACTGACACTATAGTCCCGCCTCTTCCTCTCATATACATGCTGCTTTCTAGCTTTCTCTGCACTCAGACTAGCGGTGGACACCGCGTCCAATGCCGAGACCTATCCTCACTACCGGACTCCTTCACAACAGGTCAGTCACAGACAAGTATAGCGGCTCCACCGCTTCACCATCACATTGATAGTTGTGATATTTATGGTATCTATGTTTTGCGCTGTTCCTACAGGTTACTAGTGCAATAGAGGCATTGTCCTCTTCCTCATCTCACCCCACCAACACAGGGTATGTCACATCTACAGGCATAGGCACAAAATCTACTTATACATAAAAGTATATCGGCACTTACGTTTATCTTATTTTCACCTACAGCTATATCCAGCCCTTTTTTTCTTCCCTATGTGGATCAACCCCCTTCCCAGTAGTATCTGGTATGTCCTCACCATTTATATTCTTTCTGCCTTTGTGATACCTCTGATACAACTCTGACCTATGATTGCTCCCTAAATCTCCTGAAGCATTGTATACAACTACTCTCTACCTTTACTATTGACCAAATTTTGATTGTACATACTTTATTTTGTTAATATAATTTTTTCTTCTGTTTTTTTATAAATGTAGTGACTGATGAAGGTCCATGATATAGGACCGAAACGTTTCGTGTTACTACTGTGAATAAAAATCTTTATTCTCACTATACTAAAGTTGAGTGCCGAGTTCATTTTCTATTAGATACGGTGTGGGAACCTACTCTGGCACCTTCTTGGTTGTGCACACGGTTATTTTTTCATAAGAAATCACAGCATGACCTGGAGCAGTGAGCAAGTTGGTATGTGGGGAATGGGAAGCCATGCAGTGATGCCAGCAGGGTTGTTACAGTACCCCCTCCTTTTCGGCCCCTCTTCTTCAAGCCCACCAGAAGAAGAGGTGGGACCACACACAGTCCAGACTGACACGACATCCTTCAGGTAGGGTGGAGTAGGTGTGCCATCAGGAATCACAGAGTGCCAAGTTTCTTGTTGCACGACGGAGTCAACCTCTACAATGACCTGGACCTCTTCCTCTAGACTGGTGGAAAGCCGAGATGAGAAAACTTCAGACTTGGAATCTTCACCAATCAGCCACATGGAAACTGGAGGCATCCATTCAGGAGGCGTCTGCAGCCTGGTACCCTGAAGAAACTGGACCACCTCTGGCTTGGTATCTTTCCAAACCGGCCACCTGGAAGCAGAAGGCATACATTCAGGAAGCCACTTCAACCTGTTACTCTGAAAAAACTGGACCACCTCTTCCAGGTTAGAGGATAAGTAAAGCTCTGTCTTGGGAACTTCACCCATTGGCCACAGAGGAGCTGAAGGCATTCACTCTGGATCCATCTTCAGCCCTTTATCTTGAGGAAGACAATCAAGAGGCAGGGATGCTCCAGGGAGCAGATCACTGGTATAGTCGCTGGAGACGTGTGAGGAGAATGCCACCGCTTCCCCTTCTTCGGAGATGTCATCACACCTTGACTCGACGACTAGCAGACCAGATGAAGAAGATGACCTTGCTGACTGACTCTGACGCAAGGGAACCAGACACCTATTGTCACATGGTTTTTCAACCAAATCACCGTGCTGGGTTGTCCAGACCTGAATGAGTACAAGAATCTCAGGCTCCGAATGATCCATGGGCACACCAGACAGCAAATTGAAGTCGAACTTCTTCATGTAAAATGCTCCGACTTGGAGCTGTAGTTGTCCTTGCAGGACTAGACTGTTCTTGAGTAGGGCTCGACCATCACCGGACAATGCCCACACCAGGTTCTGGGGCGGAATGAAATGACATTTACCATATCCAGTGAGGGGAGACCCCCTGCCTCTGCTGTAGGTCCTCGCTGGGCTGGCTGGCATGGATACAGCTGTTTCTGGACGGCAGGAGTTGGAATTAATATCCCCGGCATCACCTAATGAATTCTTTGTATCGATGGACTTGTAGTGTCTGAGCTCCAAAGCCCCTCCACCGAACTCATGCAGCGGGCTGCATTTAGCTCTTAGCTTTCTCTTGTGCGAGCTCTGCATGACTGCCACATGCTGCCTGACCTAGTGACACTCTACCGGGACAAGTTCTCTCCGGCCAGGGACTTCATTATCATGGGTGCTCCCCAGTCCACAGAACACTACACGGTTATTCTTCCTCCCATATAAAACGGTCTTGTGCCAGGTTACGCTGCCAGGCTAGAACCTTCTGCACTGGATCACATTTCGCTTCCTTGCTGCCTTCCTACAGTTTTACTCTCCCAAATGAAATTTACAATCCAAATTCCACAATGACAATTCCCTTGGCATTGAAAAATGTCCTTCCCTAAAATGAATAATTCCTTAACTGCAAAAGTCGTTGTTAATAGAACAAATTCCTTATTTCATCCAAGATCCTGATGCTGAGAAGTTGTCAGCTCTCTGTCTCTCGAGCTGGTGCACATGGTCCAGGGTGGGAAGAACAGAAATGGGTGGTGTTTATTTCACACGGCTGAGGTGCTCTATGCTGGTGCTGGTCATGTGGGGAGGATTTAGTATTCATGGAAATAAATCAGAAAAGTAGATTAGCATGATTTGATTCTATAAATAGTTGTTGTAATGTAAGTATGTAGATATGTATAGGGATTGTTTCTGTAGCAGTATTCATGTAGATGTCTGTATCCCTACAATGTCTAGCTATCACGGTGGAATGAATGGCTCTGTAAAACGGTTTCTCTAGTGAAGTTGGCTAAACCCCTAAAAGCTTGAACACAGTGGACATGAGCTGTACAAAATTCTTAGGGGTGCAAAACATGGGCGTACCCAGGATCAAAACTAGGGGGGCAAGCCAATGTCACATCTTATACAGGTTACATCATATACACTGTACATTATACTGCATATTAGGTATGGAGCAGTAGAACTGTTGTATATTGTATAATACAGCAGTGTATGCAACACTACGCTGTATATACCATATATTCTACATGGCACACTCACCTCTATACAAAGAATAAGAGGCATTATAACCTGTATATGAAAAGTATAATACAGCAGTGTATGACCTGTAACACCATATACTACACCATATACCTGCACACGATGTGTATGACCTGTATACACCATATACTACACTCTATATACGCACCGATGTGTATGCCTGTATACACATAATACTACACTCTTATTGAAGTAAAAATAAAGAAACAGGATCAAATACAATACTTAAAATAAAGAACAAGTAAAGTTAAAAATCAACAAACTTACTGGTATTTCAATGGGAACTATGGGCCTGCTTTTGGCTAATGAGATGGTCAATGTTCGGTTCCATATTTGTCACAAGTGAAGCAATTTTTCTCTTTCTTGATATCATTATTTCCTAGGGATTCCAAATTGCTATTAGTAAAATACCAATATATATACAGCGCTACAAAAACAATATACCAGCAATAAAACTGCCCACACAGAGACATACAGCCTGCACTGCCCACCACTACAGCCTTGCCAATCCATATCATTTCATCCTCATCAGTGCACATATTGGCACAACTCCGCTTTTAGCTCAGGCTCAGACTGGTGTGGTGCGAGAGTCCCTAATAGGCAGGTAAATGTCCCAATAGGCAGCATTGATCCCCAATAGGCAGCATATGTCCTCAATAGGCAGCATAGGTCCCCAATAGGCAGCATATGTCCTCAATAGGCAGCATTGATCCCCAATAGGCAGCATATGTCCTCAATAGGCAGCATAGTCCCCAATAGGCAGCATAGGTCCTCAATAGGCAGCATAGGTCCCAATAGGCAGCATAGGTCCCAATAGGCAGCATAGTCCCCAATAGGCAGCATATGTCCTCAATAGACAGCATAGGTCCCAAATAGGCAGCATAGGTCCCCAATAGGCAGGTAAATGTCCCAATAGGCAGCATAGGTCCCAATATGCAGCATATGTCCTCAATAGGCAGCATAGTCCCCAAAGGCAGCATAGTAGTCCCAGTAGGCAGCATAATCCCCATAAGCAGCATAGTCCCCAATAGCCAGCATAATCCCCCATAGCCAGCATAATCCCCCAATAGCCAGCATAATCCCCAATAGCAGCATAATCTCCCAATAGCCAGCATAATCCCACAAAACCAGCATAATCCCCAATAGCCAGCATAATCCCACAATAGCCAGCATAATCCCCCATAGGCAGCATAATCCCCCAATAGCCAGCATAATCCCCCATAGGCAGCATAATCCCCCATAGCCAGCATAATCCTCAACAGCCAGCATAATACCACAATAGCCAGCATAATCCCCAATAGCCAGCATAATCCCACAATAGCCAGCATAATCCCCCAATAGCCAGCATAATCCCATAGCCAGCATAATCCCACAATAGCCAGCATAATCCCCCATAGCCAGCATAATCCCCCATAGCCAGCATAATCCCCCATAGCCAGCATAATCCCCAATAGCCATCATAATCCCCCATAGCCATCATAATCCCCCATACAGCCAAAGCCATAATCCCCAATAGCCAGCATAATCCCCATACCAGCATAATCCCCCAATAGCCAGCATAATCCCCCAATAGCCAGCATAATCCACCAATAGCCAGCATAATCCCCCATAGCCAGCATAATCCCCCATAGCCAGCATAATCCCCCATAGCCAGCATAATCCCCCAATAGCCAGCATAATCCCCATAGCCAGCATAATCCCACAATAGCCAGCATAATCCCCATAACCAACATAATCCCCCAATAGCCAGCATAATCCCCAATAGCCAGCATAATCCCACAATAGCCAGCATAATCCCCCATAGCCAGCATAATCGCACAATAGCCAGCATAATCCCCCATAGCCAGCATAATCCCACGAATAGCCAGCATAATCCCCCATAGCCAGCATAATCCCCCATAGACAGCATAATCCCCCATAGGCAGCATAATCCCCCATAGGCAGCATAATCCCCAATAGCCAGCATAATCCCCCATAGGCAGCATAATCCCCCATAGGCAGCATAATCCCCCATAGCCAGCATAATCCCACAATAGCCAGCATAATCCCCCATAGCCAGCATAATCCCCCATAGCCAGCATAATCCCCCATAGCCAGCATAATCCCCCATAGCCAGCATAATCCCCCATAGCCAGCATAATCCCCCATAGGCAGCATAATCCCCCATAGCCAGCATAATCCCCAATAGCCAGCATAATCCCCCATAGCCAGCATAATCCCCCATAGCCAGCATAATCCCCCATAGCCAGCATAATCCCCCATAGCCAGCATAATCCCCCATAGGCAGCATAATCCCCCTAGCCAGCATAATCCCACAATAGCCAGCATAATCCCCCATAGCCAGCATAATCCCCCCATAGCCAGCATAATCCCCCATAGCCAGCATAATCCCCCATAGCCAGCATAATCCCCCATAGGCAGCATAATCCCCCATAGGCCGGGCCCGGCGTCAAAAAAAAAAAAATCCCAGTACTCATCTATCTCCCCCGCTGCTCTGAAGAAGCGCGCGCTGGACTCCTGTCTTCTCCTGGCACAGGCGGCGTGACGTCATCAGTGCACGCAGGCGGCGTGATGATGATCACGTCGCCTGTGCTGCATATGGAAGGCCGCACATTGCGCCCGCAATTAAAGGGCCCGCCGGCACTGAACTGTCAGTTCAATGTCGGCGGGGCCGACGGGCCCCTTCAAGCACTGTGCGCCCCTGCTTCTAGGGGGGCAACTGCACCCCCTACCCCACGGTGGGTACGCCCATGGTGCAAAATTCTAAAGAACAAAACGGTAGCAGTTGTGTCACTTGTGCTGAAGTTCTGAGGCAATGCACAAGCCCTAGACTTCTGGCTGAGTGGATCCACTAAGCCCCAGGTCCAGGTGGGCACATTGACCGCCGTTGTTGGTGAACCAGGCAGGTAGGCATGTGGAAAGTGAGGACTTGGTACAAGCAGGAAACTCAGGACCAGTAGATCAGATGAAGTGGAGCTAGGCAAGGCTGAATGCAACATGAACTAAGTTCAGCAGAAGTTTGTTTGCTGCAACTGATGAGTAAATGCAAAGATGGCAGAGCAAGTCTTAACCTGCTGAGCTGTAAGTATGCAGTATCAGAGTTGGAACACAAATGGTGGTGCACACCAAACACAGGACATTGGAGGCCTAGGGAGATGATGTCTTGGAATCATGCCAGGACACTTTTAAAACCTGACGTGGAGCACAGCAGAGGACAATGGCAATAGGGGAAGGTAACAAAGCCCTGCCAAGCAGAGGCAGGAGAGTAAAACTGGATCTTTGGGCAAGCACCACTTTGAACTGTAATGTTGTCAACTTGATAGTTGGACCGCGAAGTAGAGTTGGGAACCATAGGCTGTCTTCATCTTGTAGGCTCATTTAGGTCTACAGCATATATGAAGTTGGCATCCTGGCGCAATGGCGTCAATGCATTGCACCGCATGTGCTGGGCAACTGAACACAAGGGAGAAGAGGACTCACTCTGATTAAGTGGGTGCAAATAGTATTTTTCAATAAGGGGAGCACAGAGGTGGCGCGCATTTGCTTTATTGACACCATTATGGTCTATGGCCCCATCGGCATATATGTCCGAATCAAGTTTTGTGGAAGGGTTCAATGCAAACCCCGACTGGACCCATGAACGTGCAGAAAAGCGCAATGTGAAAGCACCCTTAGCAGTCACAATGAAAGTTACAGGTATCAGTATTTTTTAATATATGTTATCCTCAACATTGAAATTTCACCACCAAGAAGTAAAAGTCTTGGAATTGTGGAAATCACAAGATTGATAGTCATGTTAATGATATGCAAATTATGAAAAACATGGAAACAAAATTTTCAAAACATCTCGATTTATTCAATATCGAGTATGAGTGTGGACATAAATGCACTTACATGCCTTGTCTGCTATAGATGAGGTTGTCTGAGTAATGTTCTGCCATACTAACTGCACTTGGGAACACAAATCACTAACATCCACTGTTAGCAGCTCCCTTTGCAATTGCCAACCAATAATGTTCCAGATGTGCTCAATGGAAGACAAGTCCGGAGAAGCGGCAGGTCGTTAGTAGCACGTTTAAGCCATGCAGGCTACTCACAGTAGCACAAGACACATGTGTGCTTGCATTGTTGTATGAAAAACGACTCCTGGTATACTTTGGAGAAATGGCCATACCACTAGTTCTATGACTGATCTATTCTGTTATGCAGGGGTAGGGAACCTTTTTTCTGCCAAGGGCCATTTGGAAATGTCTACCATAATTCGGGGGCCGCACAAAATTATCATTTTGAATATTACACTATTATATTTAGACAAACAGTTAACTCACTCCTATAGTGGTGGCTGGAGCTGTTTCTCTTTGATGCGACTTTGATGTTAGGTGATATAAAGCATGTTGCTTTTCACAACTGCTTTTTCAGGTTTGCGTCGGTCTGGAGTGCAGTCAACTCTAAGTCATAAGTTTTGTAAAGCATACACAATACATAGGAGATGCTGGAACTGCTGTATATACAGTACATCACAGAAGACACTGGGATTGCAGTACACACATCACAGTAGACTCAGGGGTCATATACATCACAGGAGATGTTGGGTGTGCATAGACCTACTGGAAGAGGGCTAGGGGAAATATACATCACTGGGGAAGGCTGGGGAGCATAGACATCACTAGGTAGGCAAGGGGGCGTATACATCACTGAGGAAGGTGGTGCCGCCTTTCGTGGGCGTCATGGAAGGAATTTGGCGCCAAAAGGAGGCGCAGCATTGTATGCAGCCGCCTGCAACGGTCTCAGCCGTGATAGTGAGCCAGAGGGCAGAGGCGCCCTTATAGGAGGCGGTGGCCACAGGCAGGCCACGGGAGCAGGAGGCTTCAATTTTGCTGAGTCGGTCGTTGCCGAAGGAAAAAAGTCGGAGAAACAGTGATGAATCGTCCTCCAGTGGGTCTTCAAGCCACACGTACATAGTGGTGCAGGGCCCGAAAGCGACCCACTACTCTGGTCAGCGGTCCTGTATTGACTGACGTGGCCCCTTTAAGAGAGTTGTGCCAGTTGCACTGAAGTAACAGAAAAATGTATGAAGAGACTGTTCTGCGTCTCTGGAAGGGCAGGGAGCCCTGGACGACACCAGGACTGAGTGTCGGTGGTGACCCGTACGGTCACAGGGAAAGGACTGTTGTTTTGTTTTTGTTTTCCCCCTTCCTCATCCAAGTTTCATTTGCACACATTTGCACATCCCCTGCTGGAATATGGGACTAGAACCCTGAAAGGGTTAATTGCCATAGACTGTGAGTGCGACGGCTTTAAGGACTGTGTTGTCTTAACCCTACATGTTACCTGCATTTTTCCCGAATTTTACCTGTTTTAACCTTGGACTGTCAACCGCCTATGTATGTTTAAGGACCCGTGATCTGCTAAAAGGAGGGAGGGGGAGAAACTTACGCCGGAGGACCCGAGTAGCGAGCGGGGTCAGAACTGGGTGGACAGGAATGGACTGCTGATTTGGCCAATCGGCCATGTGTTTAAGAGACTTCCCTTGTTTGGCTACCCAGAGCAGGAAAGGACTGGCCCATGGGCCTGAATGGTTGTTGTGCGACACCGTATGTGTCTGAGTCCCAGGAGCAAGGGGACTGGGTCAGTTGGACCCAAGTTAAAAGAGACTTGAACTTTTTGTTCTAGGTCACGCTTGACCCACTAGAAGTGTTAAATTGAGACTGTGTTGACCTTACTTATGTAGTATGTGCTGTTTTGGGTGTGCTGACCTTATGTAGTATGTGCTGTTTTAGGGTTTTAAGGTGCCGCCATGGTCGGGGACAACCATATTTCAAGGAGGGTGAAATGTAAGAAGGTGGTGGAGAATCTAACATGCCTTCTCTCCTCCTTGAGTACCAGGCACGTCTGTCCCATGCAGCACCCTGATGGCTCACTAATGTTATCTTACTGTGCACTGTATGATGCCCTTGTATTGTTTTGCTGTGTATCAATGTGTAACGTGTAAAGTGCTGTGTTTGATATGTATACTCTTATACTGTGTCTGTATATGCTATGTTTAAAGGAGGAACAGAACTGTTTAATCTGGTGGGCTGGGTTAGCAGCCTGGGAGAAGCAGGAACTTCCTGCTTCTAGAGCAGAGCCCAGGCAGGATAGCCTAAGGCAGGATGTGTGTCCCCGTCTGGGACAGAAAGGCCCCCATCTGGGGCATAAGTGTGTTCCCGTCTGGAACAGTGAGGACCCCCGTCTGGGGTATATGAGGATCCCCGTCTGGGACAGAAAGGACCCCCAGCTGGGGAATACAGGCTGCCAGGACTGCCAGACAGCACGAACAGGCACAAGGACTGTGAGATTGCCCTTCAAGAGACTGTTAGTGTCACGAACACTTCAGAGGTGACAGGCTATCATCCTGCGTCAGGCCTCAGAAAGTCTGAGCGCCTGTCCATACTGACTGCTCCCTGAACCATCTGCCTCTAGGACCCAGCGTCAATCTCCTCCTGCTCAGAGAAGTTTGGGTCTATTTAGTTAGTGGCTCAGCTGTGACCCAGTGCAGGTAATAGCTTCATTTCCACTTGTGCCTGCTAGAGTGTTGGACCTTTTCAGAGTGCTCCAGTTTGGTGTCTGGAATCTCTCATCTGGTTTCCGTATCTGGTGATTCATCTAAGTGTTCCCCTGTTTGTCTCACCTTACCGTCTTTAGTTTAGTGGAGACTGCCTAGCGCGCATCTCCCTCCCGTTCCCTATTCAGGATTAGGCCTCAGGGAGATTCAGGGCCTGAGGTTCCAACTCGGCGATTGGTGAGGAACCAATATAGGGAAACGGTAGGAGTTCTAAGAAGAGATTAGATCTAGCCTAGGGGTCTCCAAATCCCTTTCCTAGTGTCTGGGCCCCCCTTCCCCATTTCCCTTTTTGTTACACTTGGTTCTTCCACACTGTGCGTGACAGTTAGTTCCCAGGAGCAGATTGGGAGCCGATGTTTCTGCTGCCTAATAAGCAGCATCCTTGAATAGGGACAACTCAGGAATTCTCATGCTCACGCCCTGGCTGGTGGGCATGAGTCAGGGAGTTGTGGCCCCACTGTGCCACACACCAGACTTCCCTGGAAGGGGCGTGACTAGGACAGCTGCCTCGGTCTTCACTGGAGCCTCTGATGGTGAGGTCAGGCTTGTGCAGCAGGCAGCTGCCAGGTGCCAATCCAGCGTGGTGTCTGGTTGTGGCTGCTGATCCCACTTGGGGAGACGGTGGCATGGTTGAGAGACTGTCAGGCAGGTACGGCTGAGACACAGGGCAGGCACAGCTGAGACACAAGGCAGGCACGGATGAGACACAGGGCAGGCAGGCACGGATGAGACACAAGGCAGGCAGGCACGGATGAGTACACAGGGCAGGCAGGCACAGATGAGACACAGGGCAGGAGGCATGGATGAGCACAGGAGCAGCCTTGCAAGGCACACAGAGTGCAGCAACAGTGGCTTTATGTGACTTATGTGTCTAACATTGATTTCCTTGTTTGGCATTTTGCTCAGATATGAGCTTAGCTGAGCCGGGGAATAAAATTGCGAGTGTACGGTTTCAGCTGAATCCCTGGAATCAGAGTTGGCGGAATAATTGTAAGCTAACGTTACGCTTTAATAGTTTATTATGATTGTATAAGAAATAGTCTCACTTGTAGTTTCACTTTCGTTTTGTTCCTGTTTCCTGATGCAATGCTGAAATGACTGTGCATTTTCCTTTTACCTCATGTTGTAAGAAGTAAAGCTTGTTAACCATGAAGCCTGCTCTGTGAAGTTTTTCTACTGCAAATGTGTGGATTCAGAAGCTGTGCAACAGGATATGGGCCCAGACACCCCAGACCCAGTCACCCCAGATACAGCGTACCCAGAGAATCCAGACACCACAGATCCCAAGCACCAAGATACCAGATACCCAGGACACTGGAACTCTCAGCAAGACCTGGTGAGTGCAGAAGAATTCTTCAGTGCAAGTCTCTCCAAACAAGTATGATCAGTTAAAAATGACAAGTAGCACAGAGCTAAAAACTCACAGTAGCTAAACTGAATGATGAGAACTATCAGCTATGGAAGTTCAAAGTAGAGATGTTATTGTCTAAAGATGATTTATGGGAAGTAATCACTACAGATAGACCTGATCAGAATAATCAGACATGGGATAAGAAATAGACAAGCGGGAGCCACCATTAGTTTATTAGTGGATGATGCTCAATTAATACATATAAGAAATGAAGAAACAGTGAAAGGAATGTGGAAGCATTATAGAAAGCTACATGAGAGACCCATCTTAAATTACAAGTTTTTTATTAAGAAGCTTTACAGTATGAGACTAAGTGCAGACAGTGACATGCAGAAGCACATATTCTCAATGATGGAAGTGATATCACAGCTAAGATCTATTGGTGAAGATATTAAAGAAAGCCATATAGCAGCTATATTGTTGTGCAGTTTACCAGATTCATATACTGTTTTAATAAATGCACTAGAGACAAGACCTGAAACAGACATTACATTAGAGTTTGTGAAAACAAGACTCATAGATGAATATCAGAGAAGAAAAGAACAAAGCAATGATTCTTCTACTGATAAGGACAGTGAAAACGCTCTGAAAGCTACAGAATTTAAAAAACCCTATAATAAAGAGACAAGAGAATGCTTCAGATGTAAGAAAAAAGGTCATTTAAAGAAAGACTGTACCATACGGAAAGCAGAATAAATCAAAAGAAAATAGGAAGCTTATACCATAAAATGAAAAAGTTTATTAGGATATATTAAAATACATATTAAAATGAAAATATAAATGGGGATAACATATGCAAAAAAAATTGTCACATGACGCTGATCTACGCTGACATCAGGCTTGGTTTGTCAGCTGAAGCGCCATAACTCAAATGCCAGGCTCCTATAAATACATGCACCATAGAGCAAGCAATTATATACGCTCCCTTGTGAACAAGCTAAACGCGAAACGCGCGTCAGGGGTGCACTGCCACACTCAGGTACGGTCTCCTATTAGTGAATTTCCATGCTTCATTGCCTTTTTGCACTGGGTATATGATTAGCCATTTTAAGCACTTGCTGCACTATTATTGCACCTTTGTTGCACCTGCTAGAAAATCGCATAGGATACTAATTCATGATAGGAGGAACCACTTGTATACCTCTTTTTGGATAATGCTATGCATTTCAGCGGACATGTTAATATTTTTATGATATATATGAGAACTTTTACATTTGGAAGCTGTATAATATATTAAGCTCCGCATTTTGTGGCCATTAGGGCTTTGAATATCATACTCATAGTGCTGATATATGTATATGCAGTCCAATAATATTATCCATTATTGATACCTCCTTGTTTAGGCCATTTTTTTGCATATGTTATCCCCATTTATATTTTCATTTTAATATGTATTTTAATGTATCCTAATAAACTTTTTCATTTTATGGTATAAGCTTCCTATTTTCTTTTGATTTATTCGATTTATTGGAAGTTCCATTTGAGCTAAGCAATATTTAATGTGATTACATATGGAAAGCAGAACAATAGAAATTACAACATAAAAAGCATACACAGAAAGTAAAAAACACAATTTCCGATTTGTGTGAGAATAATTGGAATGGCACATTCAAAATAACAGACAAGAAATCATCACTTGGTTGGTTTATTGATTCAGGAGCAACGAGTCATATGACAAGTGACAAGAATTTCTTTACTGATCTTGATTTAAATAAAAAAGAAGCCATTTATCTTGCAGATGGAAACAAAATAATCGCAGAAGGTATCGGACAAGGTATGGTAAATTGTTCAAACAAGTTCGGACAAGATTCAAAAATACTTGTACAGGATGTGTTGTATGTTCCAAAATTGGAAGGCGGATTATTATCTATGAGACGTTTAACAGCAAAAGGACTTACAGTAAAATTCAAAGACAATGAGTGTGCAATTATTGCAGGAAACAAGATGATAACCAAAGTCAAGGCAGATGAACAATTATATCATTTTGACAAACCAAAGGAACAGATGAAGGTATGTACACATGATCACAAAAACTGTATTCACATGTGGCATAGACGTCTAGGACATAGACACCCGGACAGTATAAGGGAACTACAGAGAAAAGAATTGACAAAAGATTTAAAGATATCAGATTGCTCAATTACCATAAGATGTGAATGTTGTATAAAATCCAAAGCCACAAGGATATCTATTCCAAAAGAAAGTGAGATGAAAAGCGAAAGACCACTTGATTTGGTGCATACTGATATATGTGGACCCATGAAAGTGACTACATCAGATTCAGGAGGCAATAGATACATGTTGACTTTTATAGACGACTACTCAAGATACACAGTCACATACTTAATTAAGAACAAAAGTGAAGTTTTTGATAAACTTGTAGACTATGTAACAAGATTAAGTAACAAATTTCAAAGTAAAAGCAAACACTACTGCCAGAAGACAGAAGAAACGTGGACTAGTCCATAAATTATAAATAAGTAACAATTTTATTGATATACATATATTAAAACAGATATCACACAATTTTTTATTTATTTATTTATTTTAAATTTCAAAGGAAGCCAATTGTCATCAGAAGTGATAATGGAGGTGAATTTACAGGTCACAGAATAGAAGACTACTTAAGACAAAACAGAATAGACATCAGAAAACTGTTCCATACACACCTGAACAAAATGGAGTAGCAGAAAGGAAAAACAGAACTCTAACAGAAATGATGAGATGTATGCTGACAGATTCTAAACTACCAGAGAAATATTGGGGTGAGGCAGCAATGACAGCTACATATCTACAGAACCGACTTTTTTCCAGAAAACTGAAGAAAACTCCATGTGAACTGTGGCAAGGTATGAAACCAAGTGTCAATCATTTAAAAGTTTTTGATGTAAAGTTTTTATATTCATTCCAACAGAAAAACGTTCCAAACTTCAAAACAGATCCATGGAAGGAATATTCGTTGGATATAGTGAAAATTGCAAAGGATATAGAATCCTAGATCCCAAAACAGACAGAGGTACGGTGAGTAACAGTGTGATATTCATTGAAGATTTAAATGAAGACATTATGATTTCAGTTGAAACAAAAAATGAGAAAAACAATAGTTACATAACTGAAGAAATATCTGATGAGAAAGAAGTAGAAATTAATGAAGAACAAAATACTGAAAGTGAAGAATCACAACTACAAACAGACACAGAACCAAGACGTTCAAAAAGAGAACAAAGTAAAACCACCAAAACGTCTCTCATACAAGACAAGTATAAGAAAAATCTATGAGCCTACCTCTTGGGAAGACATATCTAAACTTCCTGAAGAAGAAGCTAATAATTGGATAGAAGCAACAGAAACAGAAATTAAATCCATGCATGATTCAAATACATGGACTCTAACAGATTTGCCAGAAGGAAGAAAAGCCATAAGATGTAAATGGATTTTTAAAGTAAAATACCAAACAGATGGCACACCTGAAAGATATCGAGCAAGACTCGTAGCTAAAGGGTATTCTCAAAAATATGGAAAAGACTATGATGAAACATTTGCTCCAGTTGTCAAACACATTACAATAAGAACTTTACTCACAGTTGCAGCAATGGAAAAGATGGAACCAAGACATCTGGATGTAAAGACACCGTTTTTGAATGGAGATTTACCAGAAGACATTTACATGGAACAACCTCCAGGATTCAAAGATGAAAGAAATCCAAACAAAGTTTGTAAACTACAGAGAAGCATATATGGTTTAAAGCAAGCAGCTAAAGCGTGGAATGACAAAATCACGGAAGTACTAACAAATGAAAAATTTCAAAGAAGCAAAGCTGATCCATGCTTGTACACAAAAAGGATGAGTAATAGATGGATTTATGTACTCATATATGTAGACAAGATTTTGATTTGTTTTAAACAAGAAAGGGATAAAGAAAACATTCTAAAAATCCTGAAACAAAATTTTGAAATCAAAGACTTGGGAAATGTAAAACAGTACCTACAAATACAGATAGAAAGACAAGTATTACTGTGGTTAAGACAATTGTTGACAGAATTAGGACAACCACAGTTGGAACCAACAAAACTAAAAGAGGACAATCAAGGATGTCTTGCTCTTGTTCAGATGGAAAGAGTCAATCAATAACCAAGCATATTGTTGTGAAATATCATTTCTTGAGAGATCATCAGGACCAAGGAGTCTTGAAGTTGGAGTATTGTCCTACTGAAGAAATGACAGCAGACATTTTCACGAAGGCATCGAATGCTGATAAACATCAGAAACTAATAAAAAAGTTGGGTTTGATTTAATAAGTCCTTATTGTTGAGAAAGGGTGTTGGCATATGCAACAGATTAGGACTTATTATAAGTAAAATGAGGACTTTATGCTGACCTGACAATAGATGGCGATGTTGTGTAACGTTTCCTTCTGTTTAATGTATTGTATAAGAAATAGTCTCACTTGTAGTTTCATTTTAATTTTGTTCCTGTTTTTCCTGATGCAATGCTGAAATGACTGCATTTTCCTTTTACCACATGTTGTAAGAAGTAAAAGCTTGTTATCCCATGAAGCCTGCTCTGTGAAGTTTTCTACTGCAAAGGTGTGGATTCAGAAGCTGTGCAACACGGATGAGACACAGGGCAGGCAGGCATAGATGAGACACAGGGCAGGCAGGCACGGATGAGACAGGGCAGGCAGGAACGGATGAGACACAGGGCAGGCAGGCACGGATGAGACAAAGGGCAGGCAGGCACGGATGAGACACAGGGCAGGCAGGCACGGATGAGACACAGGGCTGGCAGGCACGGATAAGACAGGGCTGGCAGGCCCTGTCCACACAGCAAATGTAGATACTGGAACTGACTGGAATAAATGGTGTATGGAAGAACAGGTAGAGACCTATTCACACAGGAGGAGAATCGCAAGGCTGCAGAGAAGGGCTGTAGAGCAGCAAGAGGTTCTGCAGCAGCAGGAGCAAAGCAAAGCGGAACCACAAGGTAGGCGGAGAGGAGCAGCAGCAAGCGTTTCTGCAGCTGCAGGAGTGAAGCAGAGCAGAACCATAAGATATGGGGAGAGAAGCTGCAGCAAGAGGTTCTGCAGCTGCAGGAGTGAAGCAGAGCGGAACCACAAGATATGCGGAGAGGAGCTGCAGCAAGAGATTACTGCAGCGGCAGGAGCAAGCAGAGTGGAACGAAGCAAAACTGCAGGAGTGCGGACAAGAGGCAGAAAGAGATTCAGAGAGACAACAAGGCAAGACACAGCAGGGATGGAAACCACAGACAAGGAGACTGAGACAGAGGTAGGACAGAATTCAGACAAGGAAATGACATGAGACAAGGTACAGAGACAAAGACACAGGGACCAGGATATTCTGCCTCTTGGAGGGCGGCAAGGACAAGTACAAGATAAGGTACGAAGCAAAAGCACAGAGACCAGGATATTCTGCCTCCTGGAGGGCAGTCAAACAGGTACAAAGCAAAGCTAGGAGTGAAGCCTCCAAAGATGGAGAAACACAGAGCAAGACCAGGCAGCTCAGTAGCAAAGCACTAACTGAGTTAACACATTGCACAGGCCAGATCCACTGGGTGGTGCAGCCTTAAATACTAGAGGGCTAATGGTAATTGGTCAGGGACATATTAAACAGGTGGACCCTGACTCCATAAGAACTAGAGCGTTCTGGCGCCGCCCCCCTATGTACACAGCCAGGAGACATGCAGAGAGCAGGCAGAAAGCAAGAGTCACAGAACATGGAGCGGGCATCAGACAGAAATCACAGCATGACCTGGAGCAGTGAGCAAGTTGGTATGTGGGGAATTGGAAGCCATGCAGTGATGCCAGCAGGGTTGTTACAGTACCCCTCCTTTTCAGCCCCTCTTCTTCAAGCCCACCAGAAGAAGAGGTGGGACCACACACAGTCCAGACTGACACGACATCCTTCAGGTAGGGTGGAGTAGGTGTGCCATCAGGAATCACAGAGTGCCAAGTTTCTTGTTGCATGACGGAGTCAACCTCTACAATGACCTGGACCTCTTCCTCTAGACTGGTGGAAAGCCGAGATGGGAAAACTTCAGACTTGGAATCTTCACCAATCAGCCACATGGAAACTGGAGGCATCCATTCAGGAGGCGTCTGCAGCCTGGTACCCTGAAGAAACTGGACCACCTCTGGCTTGGTATCTTTCCAAACCGGCCACCTGGAAGCAGAAGGCATACATTCAGGAAGCCACTTCAACCTGTTACTCTGAAAAAACTGGACCACCTCTTCCAGGTTAGAGGATAAGTAAAGCTCTGTCTTGGGAACTTCACCCATTGGCCACAGAGGAGCTGAAGGCATTCACTCTGGATCCATCTTCAGCCCTTTATCTTGAGGAAGACAATCAAGAGGCAGGGATGCTCCAGGGAGCAGATCACTGGTATAGTCGCTGGAGACGTGTGAGGAGAATGCCACCGCTTCCCCTTCTTCGGAGATGTCATCACACCTTGACTCGACGACTGGCAGACCAGATGAAGAAGATGACCTTGCTGACTGACTCTGACGCAAGGGAACCAGACACCTATTGTCACATGGTTTTTCAACCAAATCACCGTGCTGGGTTGTCCAGACCTGAATGAGTACAAGAATCTCAGGCTCCGAATGATCCATGGGCACACCAGACAGCAAATTGAAGTCAAACTTCTTCATGTAAAATGCTCCGACTTGGAGCTGTAGTTGTCCTTGCAGGACTAGACTGTTCTTGAGTAGGGCTCGACCATCACCGGACAATGCCCACACCAGGTTCTGGGGCTGAAGCAAGGAAATAACATACTGACTCTGTATGGCTGGTGGCTTATACACACCAAAGCTCCCAGAGGGCAGATAAACAGTCATAGACTTTAATGGAGGGGATGTACTCTCACCAAGGGCAGACACTCCTACTGACCCAAGGTTCTGGAGCTTTAGATCCTCTGGACAGAGACCGCCCAGGTGTTCCTTACAACCGCAGCAATACCGTATGCCCTTCTTATGGCGGGTTTCGGGCTGCTGCTTTGCCAGACCATTCACATCAACCTTATTAGGTTTCACATGGGTAGCTGCCTTAACAGGTAGAGAACTGGAGGGTCACAGACGGTCGTGGTCTGGCGTGATGGTTTCTTCACAGATTTTTCCCTTCTGGAGCGTCTCTCGGATCTAGACAGGGAAGACTTCGCAGGAGCAGCTGGATGAGGAACATCAAAGACTCTACAGCATGACCTGGAACAGTGAGCAAGTTGGTATGTCGGGAATGGGAAGCCATGCAGTGATGCCAGCAAGGTTGTTACAGGAATTACTGCCTTCTTTATTTCTTCATTAAAACCTTTCCCTGTTGGATTAGAACCATGCCTGTGTGTTTCCCTGGATCCATATCATCAGTGAAGCGAGAAGAGAAGGTAACTGACTGTGTTATAGGTCTGGACTGTTCCTGTCTGTTTTATGTGCAAGGGGCCGGTGTGCTTGTAGACTGTTGCTTTAAATGGACTCGGTCATGACTACCACCCCGTGCCACCTTGTTACACTGGCACTGGCCAACATGAGGATGTAATCCCTCAATGCATGTGCACGCAGCGTTCAGTAGTTTAGGGGTTTAAAGGGTCAGCAGCCAATAAAACATGGTTGCTGGCCCAAGCAATGCAGTCCCTGGGAATCTATTCAGGGGGTGCAGAAAAGGCCAGAGGTTGTCCATCCCTTGCAACACATTGCGCTACGAGCTAGACATCCAGCTACAGTAACACCATTGTACTCAGGCCGACACTCTGCAAGGCTATCAGGAGACAAAACAATATGGCAACGGAGGTGGGAATGGAGGTCAATCCTCTTCAGAGATGAGTCTCACTTTTCTCTTCCATGCTACAGTATGATAGCCCGGCATTATTGCGTGGGGTGGCATAATATATGGTAGCTGGATCCCTCTAGTCTTAATTTCAGGCACACTACCAGCTCAGCGTTAAATTGATTTGGTCGTAGAACCAAGGGTATGGCCATTTCTCCAAAGTGTCTCAGAATCTGTTTTTCAACATGACAACGCCAGGTCACTTTTTGCTCATGCTGCTGTGATCAGCCTGCATGGCTTAAACGTGCCACCATGACTTGATAATGTGTCTCCCATCAAGCACATTATGGAAGTTATTTATTTTGTACTATTGAGACATATTTTGTTGAATATGGGGATAAAGCTGTTTGCAGCCAATTCTGAATCTAGAGCCACGGCATATACAGTTGGTGTGGAAAGTATTCAGACCCTTTAAATTTTTCACTTTTTGTTTCATTGCAGCCATTTGGTAAATTCAAAAAAGTTCATTTTTTTCTCATTAATGTACACTCTGCACCCCATCTTGACTGAAAAAAAATTATGCAAATTTATTAAAAAAGAAAAATTGAAATATTACATGGTCATAAGTATTCAGACCCTTTGCTCAGTATTGAGTAGAAGCACCCTTTTGAGCTAGTACAGCCATGAGTCTTCTTGGGAATGATGCAGCAATGATGCACACCTGGATTTGGGGATCCTCTGCCATTCTTCCTTGCAGATCCTCTCCAGTTCCGTCAGTTTGGATGGTGAATGTTGGTGGACAGCGATTTTCAGGTCTCCAGAGATGCTCAATTGGGTTTAGGTCAGGGCTCTGGCTGGGCCAGTCAAGAATGGTCACAGAGTTGTTCTGAAGCTACTCCTTTGTTATTTTAGCTGTGTGCTTAGGGTCATTGTCTTGTTGGAAGGTAAACCTTCGGCCAAGTCTGAGGTCCAGAGCACTCTGAAGGAGGTTTTCATCCAGGATATCTCTGCACTTGGCCGCATTCATGTTTTCCTCAATTGCAACCAGTCGTCATGTCCCTGCTGCTGAAAAACACTCCCATAGCATGATGCTGCCACCACCATTTTTCACTGTTGGGATTGTATTGGGCAGGTGATGAGCAGTGCCTGGTTTTCTTCACACATACCGCTTAGAATTATCACCAAAAAGTTCTATCTTCATCTCATCAGACCAGAGAATCTTATTTCTCATAGTTTTGGAGTACTTCATGTGTTTTTAGCAAAATCTATGCACGCTTTCATATGTCTGGCACTGAGGAGAGGCTTCCATTGGGCCACTCTGACATAAAGGCCTGACTGGTGAAGGGCTGCAGTGATATTTGACTTTGTGGAACTTTCTCCCATCTCCCTACTGCATCTGTGGAGCTCAGCTACAGTGATCTTGGGGTTCTTCTTTACCTCTCTCACCAAGGCTCTTCTCCCACGATTGCTCAGTTTAGCTGGATGCCCAGGTTTAGGAAGACTTCTTGTGGTCCCAAACCTTCTATTTAAGGATTATGGAGGCCACTGTGCTCTTAAGAACCTTGAGTACTGCAGAAATTCTTTTGTAACCTTAGCCACATCTGTGCCTTGCCACAATTCTGTCTCTGAGCACCTTGGCCAGTTCCTTTGACCTGATGATTCTCATTTGGTCTGCCATGCACTGTGAGCTGTGAGGTCTTATATAGACAGGTGTGTGCCTTGCCTAATCAAGTCCTATTGGTTTAATTAAACACAGCTGGACTCCATTGAAGAAATAGAACCATCTCAAGGAGGATCACAAGGAAATGGACAGCATGTGACTTAAATATGAGTATCTGCTTCTACTCAATACTGAGCAAAGGGTCTGAATACTTATGACCATGTGATATTTCAGTTTTTCTTTTTTAATAAATTTGCAAAAATTTCTACATTTGTTTTTTTTCCAGTCAAGATGGGGTGCCAAGCGCACATTAATGAGAACATTAGAAAAAAAATGAACTTTTTTGAGTTTACCAAATGGTCTGAATACTTTCCATACCCACTGAGTATATATAACCATTTGGACATTTGTGGTATTTCCTGATGAAGAAGTCTCAGTACTTTGAAACGCGTTGAATAAAACCACATTTTATATAATACGCCCGGATTTTCAGTTATTCAGCAGCGCAGAATAAATCCATGTTTCTACCCAATTTTATTCCTACTGTCATGCCTTGAGATTCGATCTAGTAGTCCTGTGCTCAATGTGAAAGAGTTGCTAGTGTTATTCGTGAAAGTCAGTTCCAGAGTCCCACCAACTCGATGCGCATTTTATCCGCTTCTTCAGGGGGCATGTCAGGGAGGGAGATGCTGGTGTGTTCAAACACTGTGGGCCATCCAATCAAGACAAGTCGAAGCAGATCATGTGATGCAGAGGATGTTGAATCCGAAGAACTCTGGTTGAGTGATATGATGTCTTTGCTTCACCTCATATTGTAACATGTGAATTCTACTTCCGGTGGGGGGACTCAAGCTAGCAGCGCCTTACTGGAAACCAAAGGGCGTCAGTCACTATTTGTCATGCACTCAGAAGTATGTGAGGTAAGCAGTGAAGTAAGTGAGGTGAGCAACACACACAACGCATAGTCGTTATAGCACTGGAGTATTTGAAACTAGTGGAGCCTATCAATGTCCTATTTTAATAGTACATATCAGTGGCGTACCGTCAATTGTAGCAGACCACGCAGCTGCTATGGGGCCCGGACAGGTGAGGGGGCCCGCGACGGCCGCTACGGTTTGGCAGCTGTGCTGACACAGTACTACCAGGGGGTCGGCGGGGGAGGCGGAGCGCAGCTGTGCGCTATATACTCAACTCCTCCTGGCGCGGTCTCTGCAGCCCCCCTGCTCTTCTCCCACAGTCTCCAGCGCCTGTGTTCAGCGGTCAGGTGGTACCACGTGACCGCTGAACACAGGCGCCGGAGACCGTGGGAGAAGAGCAGGGCAGAGACCGCGCCGGTGGGAGGGTGAGTATAAGGGATATTTACCTGTCCCGTTCCACCGCTGCTCTGCTGTGTCCTCGCGTCCTCTCTAACTGTGAATGTTCAGGCAGAGGGCGCGATGACGTAGTTTGTGTGCGCCACGCCCTCTGCCTGAGCATTCACTGCGGAGGACCCAGAAGACAGCGGCGGTCAGCGGTGCACCGGGTGACAGGTAAATATCACAGGTGCCGGGAAGTGAGTATGTCTTTTTTTTTTTTCGATTTCAGCAGCTGCGGCAGTATAAGGGACCTATACTATGGGGCACAATCTATGGAGCATCTATGGGGGCATTATCTATGGAGCATCTATGGGGGCACAATCTATGGAGCATCTATGGGGGCACAATCTATGGAGCATCTATGGGGGCATAATATATGGAGCATCTATGGGGGAATTATCTATGGAGCATCTATGGGGGCATAATTATGGAGCATCTATGGGGGCACAATCTATGGAGCATCTATGGGGGAATTATCTATGGAGCATCTATGGGGGCATAATCTATGGAGCATCTATGGGGGCATAATATATGGAGCATCTATGGGGGCACAATCTATGGAGCATCTATGGGGGCATTATCTATGGAGCATCTATGGGGGAATTATCTATGGAGCATCTATGGGGCATTATCTATGGAGCATCTATGGGGGCACAATCTATGGAGCATCTATGGGGGCACAATCTATGGAGCATCTATGAGGGCATAATATATGGAGCATCTATGGGGGAATTATCTATGGAGCATCTATGGGGGCATAATTATAGAGCATCTATGGGGGCACAATCTATGGAGCATCTATGGGGGCATTATCTATGGAGCATCTATGGGGGAATTATCTATGGAGCATCTATGGGGGCATAATCTATGGAGCATCTATGGGGGCATAATATATGGAGCATCTATGGGGCATTATCTATGGAGCATCTATGGGGCATTATCTATGGAGCATCTATGGGGACATTATCTATGGAGCATCTATGGGGGCATAATCTATGGAGCATTTATGGGGGCACAATCTATGGAGCATCTATGGGGCCACAATCTATGGAGCATCTATGGGGGCACAATCTATGGAGCATCTATGGGGGCAAAATATATGGAGCATCTATGGGGGCATAATATATGGAGCATCTATGGGGGCATTATCTATGGAGCATCTATGAGGGCACGATCTATGGAGCATCTATGGGGCACAATCTATGGAGCATCTATGGGGGCATAATATATGGAGCATCTATGGGGCATTATCTATGGAGCATCTATGGGGGCATAATATATGGAGCATCTATGGGGCATTATCTATGGAGCATCTATGGGGCATTATCTATGGAGCATCTATGGGGACATTATCTATGGAGCATCTATGGGGCCACAATCTATGGAGCATCTATGGGGGCACAATCTATGGAGCATCTATGGGGGCAAAATATATGGAGCATCTATGGGGGCATAATATATGGAGCATCTATGGGGGCATTATCTATGGAGCATCTATGAGGGCACGATCTATGGAGCATCTATGGGGCACAATCTATGGAGCATCTATGGGGGCATAATATATGGAGCATCTATGGGGCATTATCTATGGAGCATCTATGGGGGCACAATCTATGGAGCATCTATTGGGCACAATCTATGGAGCATCTATGGGGCACAATCTATGGAGCATCTATGGGGGCACAATCTATGGAGCATCTATGGGGGCATAATATATGGAGCATCTATGGGGGCACAATCTATGGAGCATCTATGGGGGCATAATATATGGAGCATCTATGGGGGCATTATCTATGGAGAATCTATGGGGGCATTATCTATGGAGCATCTATGGGGGCACAATCTATGGAGCATCTATGGGGGCACAATCTATGGAGCATCTATGGGGCACAATCTATGGAGCATCTATGGAGGCATAATCTATGGAGCATCTATGGGGGTATAATATATGGAGCATCTATGGGGGCATAATATATGGAGCATCTATGGGGGCATTATCTATGGAGCATCTATGGGGCAGCATCTATGGGGGCACAATCTATGGAGCATCTATGGGGGCATAAAGTGTGCTGGCACTTTACATTTACAATGTCTCTGGCTTTTTTTGGGAGGGGGCCCCATTCAGACTTTTGCTATGGGGCCCCATGATTTCTATGTATGGCCCAGGTACATATACAGTTTTATTTCTAATTAGGAGATTTGTGTGCTAATACCAATAAATTAGAATAAATAAATATTAAAAGGTATAATAACAGGTAAGTATTGTGTGATAACATGTGACACATCATGTTTCAAACTATAATATGATGTTACAAGATAAGCATACAAAGATATATTAGGCATGGTCTGAGCAAATGGAGAGTGATATACCAATTTATTGAGGTATAAAAATGAGTGTACCTCACTTATGTTTCATAATATATGCAGTGGCATGTAAAAGTTTGGGCACCCCTGGTTAAAATTATTGTTATTGTGAACAGTTAATCAAGGTTAAGATGAAATGATTTCTAAAGATGACACATTTCCTTATATATATATATATATATATAATATATATATATATATATATATATACAGTTAGGTCCATAAATATTTGGACAGAGACAACATTTATCTAATTTTGGTTCTAGACATTACCACAATGAATTTGAAACAAAACAAATCAGATGCAGTTGAAGTTCAGACTTTCAGCTTTCATTTGAGGGTATCCACATTAAAATTGGATGAAGGGTTTAGGAGTTTCAGCTCCTTAACATGTGCCACCCTGTTTTTAAAGGGACCAAAAGTAATTGGACAAATGACTCCAAGGCTATTTCATGGACAGGTGTGGGCAATCCCTTTGTTATGTCATTCTCAATTAAGCAGATAAAAGGGCCGGAGTTGATTTGAGGTGTGGTGTTTGCATTTGGAAGGTTTTGCTGTAAAGGAAACATGTGGTCACAGGAGCTCTCCATGCAGGTGAAACAAGCCATCCTTAAGCTGCAAGAACAGAAAAAAACCCATCCAAGAAATTGCTACAACATTAGAAGTGGCAAAATCTACAATTTGGTACATCCTGAGAAAGAAAGAAAGCACTGGTGAACTCATCAATCCAAAAAGACCTGGGAGTCCACGGAAGACAACAGTGGTGGATGATCGCCGCATACTTTCTTTGGTGAAGAAGAACCCGTTCACAACATCAACTGAAGTCCAGAACACTCTCAGTGAAGTAGGTGTATCTGTCTCTAAGTCAACAGTAAAGAGAAGACTCCATGAAAGTAAATACAAAGGGTTCACATCTAGATGCAAACCATTCATCAATTCCAAAAATAGACAGGCCAGAGTTAAATTTGCTGAAAAACACCTCCAGAAGCCAGCTCAGTTCTGGAAAAGTATTCTATGGACAGATGAGACAAAGATCAACCTGTACCAGAATGATGGGAAGCCAAAAGTTTGGAGAAGAAAGGGAACGGCACATGATCCAAGGCACACCACATCCTCTGTAAAACATGGTGGAGGCAACGTGATGGCATGGCCATGCATGGCTTTCAATGGCACTGGGTCACTTGTGTTTATTGATGACATAACAGCAGACAAGAGTAGCCGGATGAATTCTGTAGTGTACCGGGATATACTTTCAGCCCAGATTCAGCCAAATGCTGCAAACTTGATTGGACGGCGCTTCATAGTACAGATGGATAATGACCCCAAGCATACAGCCAAAGCTACACAGGAGTTCATGAGTGCAAAAAAGTGGAACATTCTTCAATGGCCAAGTCAATCACCAGATCTTAACCCAATTGAGCATGCATTTCACTTGCTCAAATCCAGACTTAAGAGGGAAAGACCCACAAACAGCAAGACCTGAAGGCTGCGGCTGTAAAGGCCTGGCAAAGCATTAAGAAGGAGGAAACCCAGCGTTTGGTGATGTCCATGGGTTCCAGACTTAAGGCAGTGATTGCCTCCAAAGGATTCGCCACAAAATTTTGAAAATAAAGATATTTTGTTTGGGTTATGTTTATTTGTCCAATTACTTTTGACCTCCTAAAATGTGGAGTGTTTGTAAAGAAATGTGTACAATTCCTACATTTTCTAACACATATTTTTGTTCAACCCTTCAAATTAAACGTTACAATCTGCACTTGAATTCTGTTGTAGAGGTTTCATTTCAAATCCAATGTGGTGGCATGTAGAGCCCAACTCGCGAAAATTGTGTCACTGTCCAAATATTTCTGGCCCTGACTGTATATACATAATATATATATATATATATATATATATATATATATATATATACATTTATACACTGCTCAAAAAAATAAAGGGAACACTCAAATAACACATCCTAGATCTGAATGAATGAAATATTCTCATTAAATACGTTGTTCTGTACAAAGTTGAATGTGCTGACAACAAAATCAGATAAAAATCATCAATGGAAATCCAATTTATTAACCAATGGAGGCCTGGATTTGGAGTCACCCACAAAATTCTGCTGAGGGATCTCCTCCCAGACCTGGACTAAAGCATCCGCCAACTCCTGGACAGTCTGTGGTACAACGTGATGTTGGTAGATGGAGCGAGACA
Source organism: Oophaga sylvatica (assembly GCA_033576555.1). Classification (NCBI taxonomy): domain Eukaryota; kingdom Metazoa; phylum Chordata; class Amphibia; order Anura; family Dendrobatidae; genus Oophaga; species Oophaga sylvatica. Next base: position 25,715 of record JARQOD010003954.1, on the reverse strand, counting down.
TGATGTCCCAGATGTGCTCAATCGGATTCAGGTCTGGGGAACGGGTGGGACAGTCCTTAGCTTCAATGCCTTCATCTTGTAGGAACTGCTGACACACTCCAGCCACATGTCTGGCATTATCCTGCATTAGGAGGAACAAGAGCCAACTGCACCAGCATATGGTCTCACAAGGGGTCTGAGGATCTCATCTCGGTACCTAATGGCAGTCAGGCTACCTCTGGCGAGCACATGGAAGGCTGTGCGGCGCTCCAAAGAAATGCTACTCCACACCATTACTGACCCACTGCCAAACCGGTCATGCTGAAGGATGTTGCAGGCAGCAGATCGCTCTCTACGGCGTTTCCAGACTCTGTCACATCTGTCACATGTGCTCAGGGTGAACCTACTTTCATCTGTGAAGAGCACAGGGTGCCAGTGGCAAATTTGCCAATCCTGGTGTTCTGTGGCAAATGCCAAGCTTCCTGCACGGTGTTTGGCTGTGAGCACAACCCCCATCTGTGGACGTCGGGCCCTCAGACCATCCTCATGGAGTCGGTTTCTAACTGTTTGTGCAGACACATGGTAGCGCCCCCAGCCTCTGGACACTACGCTGACAGACACAGCAAACCTTCTTGCCACTGCTCGCATTGATGTGCCATCCTAGATGAGCTGCACTACCTGAGCCACTTGTGTGGGTTGTAGAGTCCGTCTCATGCTACCACGAGTGTGAAAGCACAACCAACTTTCAAAAGTGACCAAAACATCAGCCAGAAAGCATTGGTACTGAGATGTGGTCTGTGGTCCCCACCTGCAGAACCACTCCTTTATTGAGTGTGTCTTGATAATTGCCAATAATTTCCACCTGTTGTCTTTTCCATTTGCACAACAGCATGTGAAATTGATTGTCAATCAGTGTTGCTTCCTAAGTGGACAGTTTGATTTCACAGAAGTTTGATTTACTTGGAGCTATATTCTGTTGTTTAAGTGTTCCCCTTTATTTTTTTGAGCAGTGTATATATACAGTGTGTACGTAAAGTCATGGTTCACTTTTGACCAGTCACTGGAAAGCAACAAAAGACGATAGAAATGTGAAATCTGCTCCAAATAAAAGAAAAACTCCCAGTTAGGGTTGAGCATTCCGATACTGCAAATATCGGGTATCGGCCGATATTGGCTGTATCGGAATTCCGATTCCGAGTTCCGATATTTTCGTCTTATCGGATACCGGAATCGGGATTGTCACTGTCACTGTCAGTGTCCGTCGGTCGGGTCTGTCAGGAGTCAGCGGCACTTACCTGGCAGAAGATCTCCGGCGGTCACGTCCTGGACTGCTTCATGGCCGCCATCTTCTTTCCCCGGCGGTCACATGCAGTTTCTCGCGATAACTGCAGTGACTGCTGGGTAATCCCGGCCGTAAAGCAGTCAGTCCGATGACGTCACCGCCGGGGAAGCAGGTAATCAGCTGTGCTGCGTTGCAATGACAGGCTCTGCCTGTCATTGCGATGTAGCAGAGCTGGATCGTCGTGGGACTATCGTTATGGACTGCGTCGGACAGGTGGTATACTGTTGGTTTGTTTTTTTTCTTTTTTTACAGGAGATCGATGGCGTCGCAGGAATGAGAGAGTAATAAAAGTAATGAAAACTGTGTTGTCTCTTTTATTTCATTAAAAGACTTTTTTCTTGCTGTGTCTTTTTTTTATGCATTTAATAACTTTGGGATTAATAATGGATCGGTGTCTTATTGACGCCTCTCCATTATTAACCGGGCTTATTGTCACCGTGCAATCAATGGTGACAATAACCCCTTATTACCCCGCTTGCCACCGCTACAGGGCAAGTGGGAAGAGTCGGGTAAAGTGCCACAATTGGCACATCTTTTGATGCGCCAAATGTGGGGCTGCTGTAGCCTGGTATTATCAGGCTGTTGAGGGCCAAAATCCATGGGCCTTGACAGTCTTTTAATACCAGGCCGCAGCAGTCTGCATTTTACTTGGCTGGTTAACAAAAATAGGGGGGATCCCCACGCCGTTTTTTTTTCGAGGGGATCCCCTATTTTTGTTAACCAGCCAAGCTAAGCAGACTGCTGTGGCCTGGTATTATCAGGCTTGCAAGGTCCATGGATATTGGATCCTTACCAGCCTGAAAAACCAGGCCTCAGCGGTCTGCTTCATCTGGCTGGTTAACAAAAATAGGGGGGGCCCCATGCCAATTTTTTTCGAGGGGATCCCCTATTTTTGTTAATCAGCCAAGATATGCAGACTGCTGTGGCCTGGTATTATCAGGCTGTCAAGGTCCATGGATCTTGGCTCCTTAACAGCCTGAAAATCCAGGCCTCAGCGGTCTGCTTCATCTGGCTGGTTAACAAAAATAGGGGGGACCCACGCCAATTTTTTTCGAGGGGATCCCCTATTTTTGTTAATCAGCCAAGATATGCAGACTGCTGTGGCCTAGTATTATCAGGCTGGCAAGGTCCATGGATCTTGGCTCCTTAACAGCCTGAAAATCCAGGCCTCAGCGGTCTGCTTCATCTGGCTGGTTAACAAAAATAGGGGGGACCCCACGCCATTTTTTTTTCGAAGGGAACCCCTATTTTTGTTAATCAGTTCCCTCTGACGTCACTGATTGTGTCCCTGGCTGACCTGAAGTGAAAGTGGAAAGCAATCAATTAAGCTTTCCACTTAAGGGCCCGTCTCACATAGCGATATCGCTACCGAGATCGCTGCTGAGTCACTAGTTTTGTGACGCAGCAGCGAGCTCACCAGCGATATCGCTGTGTGTGACATTCAGCGACGATCAGCCCCCCTGCCGGGTATCGCTGATCGTCGCTGAAATGTCAGGACCTTTTTTTGATCGCTGGTTTCCCGCTGACAGGCACGCATCGCTGCGTGTGACAGGCGGGAGACCAGCGATCCGCTGGTAACCAAGGTACACAGCGGGTTTCCAGGCGCGGGGCTGTGCCTAGAAACCCGCTGTGTACCTTGGATACCAGCGCCCTGATGCAGGGAGCTGGTATCCAAGGTACACAGCGGGTTTCCAAGCGCTGCGCGGTGCCTGGAAACCCGCTGTGTACCTTGGTTACCAGCGGATCGCTGGTCTCCCGCCTGTCACACGCAGCGATGCGTGCCTGTCAGAGGGAAACCAGCGATCAAATAAAGGTCCTGACATTTCTGCGACGATCAGCGATACCTGGCAGGGGGGCTGATCGTCGCTGAATGTCACACACAGTGATATCGCTGGTGAGCTTGCTGCTGCGTCACAAAACTTGTGACTCAGCAGCGATCTCGGTAGCGATATCGCTATGTGAGACGGGCCCTTAAGCGATGTTACCCGCAGTGTCGCTGTCCCAGATCGCTGCCTGAGCTGCCTGTTTGGCAGCTCAGCAGCGATCATGTAGCGATACACCAGCGATCCTGACAAGTGCATATCGTTGTCGGGATCGCTGGTGTATCGTTATGTGACACCCAGCCTTTACTCTCCTGTCAGGCAGGAGAGGAACTCATTCATTTGGGGTTTACTGTGAGGCTGCAGCATTAGCTGCGGTCCCTGCAGTAAACATTAACCCTTTCTGAAGGATTACACCGTGGGACCTGACTGTGCATCGGATTGGTAAGAATAATTTTGCTTTATTATTTTATTTTTATTACAGGAAATGGTTTTAGCAGGTAAATAAAATATGGTCAAAAACTGTGTGATTATTTCATTAAACTTCTTTTTTATTAAAGTGTGTGTGTTTGATTTTTCTTTCATACAATAGGATTAATAATTGATAGTTGTCTAATTGACAGCTCTCAATTATTAACCTGGCTTAAAGTGACCTTTCAATTGCAAGGTCATTTTAACCCCTTATTAACCCATTCGCCACCGCTACAGGGCAATGGGAATAGACGGGCAAAGTGCCAGAAAGGGCAAATCTAATTAGAGATTTGCCCTTTCTGGGGTGTCTGGGGGCAGATGTTAAGTAGCCGGGGGGGGCCAAAAAAAATGGTCCCTCTCTGGGCTATTATTATCTGCCCCCACTCACTGGCTTTGTCTGTCTGGTTGCGAAAATAGGGCGGGAGCCCACGCATTTTTTTTCAGCAATTTTACACCTCATATATATATATATATATATATACATGTCATTGAATTTGTGACACATATATATATATTTTATATTTGTAGTTCATACACTTCTACATAGTATAATAGCCGCTAATTCAATTGCCGGCTTTTGTGAAAATGCAGAACCCGACATGAAATGACACTTGGTGTACATAGGGTTAACCATGTCTTTTCATGTCCTTTGCTATCTAATTTGCACAAACAATTAAATCAGACTATGTGTGCAAAATTTCACACCTGTAGGGGTTAATTAAAGGTGTAAATTCGTAGCAAAAAAGTCCGTTTTTTTACAACGAATTTACACCTTTAATTAACCCCTACAGGTGTGAAATTTTGCACACATAGTCTGATTTAATTGTTTGTGCAAATTAGATAGCAAAGGACATGAAAAGACATGGTTAACCCTATGTACACCAAGTGTCATTTCATGTCGGGTGACCCGACATGAAATGACACTTGGTGTACATAGGGTTAACCATGTCTTTTCATGTCCTTTGCTATCTAATTTGCACAAACAATTAAATCAGACTATGTGTGCAAAATTTCACACCTGTAGGGGTTAATTAAAGGTGTAAATTCGTAGCAAAAAAGTCCGTTTTTTTTACAACGAATTTACACCTTTAATTAACCCCTACAGGTGTGAAATTTTGCACACATAGTCTGATTTAATTGTTTGTGCAAATCAGATAGCAAACGACATGAAAAGACATGGTTAACCCTATGTACACCAAGTGTCATTTCATGTCGGGTGCTTCTGTCTTTTCACTGAAGCCGGCTTTACCCGGCAATTGAATCAAAGGATATTTTACTATGTAGAAGTGTATAAACTATACATATATGTATATATATATGTCACAATGACATGTATATATATATATGTATTCTATGTGTGTATATTTAGTGTTTACAAGGAAAGAATGGGGTTTTTTTAGTTGCGATATTTTGTTCCCATAGACTTACATGGGACTTCCGGTATCGGTATCGGGTATCGCCGATTTTTTAGTGATATCGGCGATACCATTCCGATTCCGATACTTTAGGATATCGGAAAGTATCGCTCAACTCTACTCCCAGTTTCATACCTATTCAGTGCAGTTCGATGTGGGCTCCATTTGTTGCCCTACACAGATCCAAACGATAGTGAAGTTCTTGCCACACATGGGTAAGGACGTCTGGTGTAACAGAGTGAATAACGTCTGTGATTCTCTGTTTTAAGTGATTAATGTTGATACATTCAATGTACACATGTTGCTTCACATAAACCCAAAAATAAAAGTTTAAGGGCGTCAGATCAAGGTATCGTGGTGGCCATAGCTTGACAGAACCCCTGCCTATCCACCGTTGGGGGAATGTTCTCTCCAGAAACTCACGAACAATGGTGGCGTAGTGTGGAGGAGTGCCGTCCTGTTGAAAGATGACACCTTCTGGAAATTGTGGCACTGCATACAATTCCAACATGTCAAGATACGTGTTTGCCATCACAGACTGCAGCACAAAAAGAAAATGGGCCCCATCACCTTATCATGCATCAGGCCACACCACACGTTCACTTTAGGGGTGTTACGTTTGTACTCAACGTAGGCATGAGGATGTTCAGCAGCCCATATTTGGACGTTATGGCGATGAAAATGTCCACAGATATGGAAGGTCGCCACATCGCTAAACACAATTTTCTGCAAAAATCTTGCATCATAGTCGATCTCATGAAGCATATCCGTAGCAAGCGCGCATCGTGTGGGTCTATCCGCCAGTTTGATAGCGTGCAACAGCCGCAATTTGTACCCCGTAAAACAGAGAGGTTTCTTTAACACCTTATGAACTGTAGTCTTGCTTAGGTGTAATTGTCGAGCACAGGCACGCACAGACTTCTTAGGGCTCCTTAGGTAGCTATCCTGTATAGCCTCTACAGACTCGTCACTGAATAAATCCCCAACAGTGTCACCAGCAAAGCACCCCCACATCATCACACCACCTCCTCCATGCTTCACAGTGGGAACCAGGCATGTAGAGTCCATCCGTTCACCTTTTCTGCGTGCAAAGCAGTAATCAAAGCAAAAGGTGGCTACTTTGAAGAACCTAGAATATAAGACATATTTTCAGTTGTTTCACACTTTTTTGTAAAGTGTAATGTATAATTCCACATGTGTTAATTCATAGTTTTGTTGCCTTCAGTGTGATTCTACAATTTTCACAGTCATGAAAATACAGAAAAATCGTTGAATGAGAAGGTGTGTCCAAACTTTTGGTCTGTACTGTATATATTAGTATATATATTTATATATATACACACACGTGGTCAAAAAGTAATAATAAATCAAAAATCTATGTAAATGAACAAATGAAAGTCAGACATTGCTTTTCAACCATGTTTCCACAGATTTTTAAAAAAAATAAAACTCATGAAATAGGCCTGGACGGAAATGGTGCTACCACTGAAAATAATGTGACAAAAGGGACATGTTAAATCAAGGTGTGTCCACTGATGCGCATCACAGGTGTCTATAATCTTGGAATCAGTGAGTGGATCTGTATAGAAGGCTAGAAAGAAAAGTATAGACAAACATGTTAAAGGTAAGTTATAAAACCATCTCCAAGCAGCTTGATGTTCCTGTGACTACAGTGGCACATATCATTCAGAAATTTAAGCTCCATGGGACTATAGCCAACCTCCCTGGATGAGGCCGCAGGAGGAAAATTGATGACAAATCAAAAAGACGGATAATAAGAATGGTAACAAAAGAGCCTAGAAAAACTTCTAAACAGATTAAAGGTGAACTTCAAGCTCAAGGAACATCAGTGTCAGATCGCACCATCCGTCGTTGTGTGAGCCAAAGTGGACTTCATGGGAGACGACCAAGGAGGACACCGTTGATGAAAAAAATCATAAAAAAGCCAGACTGGAATTTTCCAAACTACATGTTGACAAGCCACAAAGCTTCTGGGAGAATGAACTATGGACAGATGAGACAAAAATGGAACTTTTCAGCAAGGCACATCAGCTCTATGTTCACAGACGGAAAAATGAAGCATATCAAAAAAAGAACACTGTCCCTGCTTTGCAATATGGAGGAGGCTCTGTTATGTTCTGGGGCTGCTTTGCTGCATCTGGCACAGGGTGTCTAAAATCTGTGCAGGGTACAATGAAATTTTAAGACTATCAATGGATTTTAGAGAGAAATGTGCTGCCCAGTGTCAGAAAGCTTGGTCTCAGTCACAGGTCATGGGTCTTGCACCAGGATAATGACCCAAAACACAGAGCTAAAAACTCCCAAGAATGGCTAAGAGGAAAGCATTGGACTATTCTGAAGTGGCCATCTATGAGCCCTGACCTAAATCCTATTGAGCATCTTTGGAAAGACCTGAGTCATGCCGTCTAGAAAAGGCAACCTTCAAATACGAGACATCTGGGGCAGTTTGCTCTCGAGGAGTGTGCTAAAATACCTGTCGACAAGTGCAGAAGTCTCATTGACAGTTACAGGAATCATTTGATTGCAGTGATTGCCTCAAAAGGTTGTGCAACAAAATGTTAAGTTACCATCATTTCTGTCCAGGCTTATTTCATGAGTTTTATTTTTTAAAAATTCTGTGGAAGCATGGTTGAAAAGCAATGTCTGACATTTTTTCATTTTCATAGATTTTTGATTTATTATTACTTTTGTCAGAGATATATATATATATATATATATATATATATATATATGTATATACACACACAGTCACTGGCAAAGTACTAGAGGGGAGATATGTATCACTGATGTTATTAGCTTCAGTGATTTGAACCTAGAAAAAAGTACCAGCACACTAAGTGCTGAGAGAGGTTAATTGAACCTTATTTAGGGCTAGGTTTAGTGAAAGTCTGAATAATGGGTGCGAGGCTGTTCACCATATCTCCACAGGGTGGACTCCAGAGGATAAATACACAAGTTGAAAGTTGAACCTTTTTTTTATGCTTGCTTCCTTAGCGGGTGGTTTCTCACAGCAACACAGACTGTGCCATTTGCTTTTGTTTTGTTTTCCAGAATAGGTCAGAAAGGCTGTGTTTATTTTGCTAACCAGGCCCTGGTTTATGCTGTACCTCAATAAACCAGTGGAAAATTTAAAGAGACAGCATGTCAGGGTCTGCGGAACGCACCAAATATAAGATGTAGAGAGGTGCATTCGCAGCCCGAGGTCCACTGTGCAGGCGGAGCCGGCTGCTAGTAAGATGGCGCAAGAAGCGAACTCTGTTATCCCGCACAGTCGCCAAAATAAACGCCGTAACGCGCTGTGGCAATATGTGCGAACTCTGTTATTCCACAGAGCCGCTAGAAGGAGTGCCGCAGCGCTATATGGCGATGTGTGTGAACTCAGTTAACACAACTGAGTTGCAAAGTAAACACGCTAGGGCGCTGTCTAGCGTTGAAAACGAACCCTGTTGCGTCACAGAGCCGCTGAGACAAACTTCTGTGTCCTGTTAGGCACCCAGGTACACAGTTGACTGCTAAACGAACATAGAAAGTGATCATGCGCTAATGTCCTCGCGGGAGTCACCCGCAATCTATGGCGTCTGAATGCCAGGCCCTGAATACGGCAATCAACCTCCTCACCGGTTATGCCGGTAATCTAAGGCATCTAAGACACCGACCCTGACCAGCTAGCATACCAAACTCCTCACCGATTAGGTCGGTATTGTAATGGCGTATTTCAGCCGCCCTAACCACACACACGCATGACCATACTGGCGCAAAGCATATAACGGTTGATACTAGCGCACGGCCGTGCGGCAAGGACAGCCTTTTATAGCAGCCACGAGAAAAAGACCTTCCAGGAAGGACCAATGGGAAGCTGCTTCAGAACATCAACAGCTACAGGACCTTCCTGAAGGACCAATAGGAGTGGCAGCTGTATCTGAGCATGTGACCCCTGATCTCCAATGGGAGATCTTGCCCTGGGCATGCTCAGATGAAGCAACAAAGGACTTAGTCCCAAATCTGCCTGCTCCAACACTGGTAGCAGCAGCAAGTCTCTGCATAGTACTGGACCGGGCAAGACGCTGGGACCGACGTCTCTGCTGAGCAGGAACCACTGCGGCCGGAGACGGATGGGGGACCGCAGCGGGAACAGGTTGAGATTCCCCTTGTGCAGGAGTGGGAACTCGAACCCTAACACAGCATTGCTGTGTCTACCTCTATGAGAAGCCAAGTGAGCCAATCTGCCACCATACATAAACAGTATATTATAAAGTGATAATGCTGAAGAAGGGGTAAGTGATTAGATAAGGTGAAAAGGAGAAAGTCTTTAAATGGAGAATGAACTCTAGAAACTGTGATCATTCTTGACTGGATAATAATCATGCACTGGATAAGTTGGAATGTATTAGCAGTAGGGATCAGCAGACAAGTGGAAGTTCGGGTTTGTCGAGTTCAACCGAACTTTGGTCCAAGTCCTGAACTGTAAAATGGACCTCCATGAAAAGTCTGTGTTCTGAGGCTCAGCACTGGACATTAGCTGTCAGGTGCAAACCCCAAACTTTACAGTTTAGTTTTGCTCATCTCTAATTATTAGGAATACAGGAGTTCGCTGTGAACATCCATGAAAGATTAATTCCATTTAGAAAGTAAGTATGAATGCACTAACCAGGACAATTTGATTAATCCCCAATACCCATGGTTTTAAGCGTGCCTTAAAAATGCATTTCTTTAGACTGGCCTACCAACACAGCACATTTATCTAACTATCCCTGTGTTGCCCATTCAAAATTTTCTTCAAAATCAGGACCCTTGTATCACCCTTTATATTATTTAATAGCCCTCTGGTCTGTACTTGTATTGATACATGACCGGTTCATGCAGCATTATATGAACACTCGATTATTACATTGATGGCTGGACCGTACAATGAACGCAATTATTACCATAAACCTTTCATGTCTCCCCTATTTCCTCAATAGATTGTAAGCTTGCGAGCAGGGCCCTCACTCCTCTTGGTATCTGTTGTTTTATGTGATTGATATTCTGTAATGTCTTTTATTGTCTGTACAAGTCCCCTCTAAAATGTAAAGTGCTGCAGAATATGTTGGCGCTATAGAAATAACATTATTATTATTATTATAGACGCAATGATATATTTCATGTAAATAGTAATAAACAACTAACCAGTTTCAGCTCTGGATTGGAGCCATCATCTGGCAAATTTTTCTGAGTTAACTTGCTGCAATCTGGGAACGGAGCTCTGGAACCCCATGAATGGTTGTCTGCACTCCATCTTGAATGTAGTAGAGGAGTGCATGCTCAGCCTGTGTTCCATTCACTGTCAATGGAACGGCTGGAAATAGCAAACTATGGAGCTAGGTTTTCATCCATGGATGGAGCACAGGGTGAAAAATACACACCTTCGCTCTCTTCAAGACGGGGCTGCAGATATTATACGTTATGCATGTGTGGTTAATTTGAAACATCTCACAAATTTCTAATAAACAAACGTCTTTAAATACTCTGTCAAATACTTGAAATAAATGTGTACAGTATATGCTATAGCAACAGCATTTCATTGCTCCCTGTCTACAAGATATAGGAGATGAGGATGAACGCAATAAGTGGGAGTTTTTTCATTGTGAAGTTTAACATAAATTATGTGTGACACATAAATCATTGGGTAGATGTACAAAATTAAACCGAGCATATGATTGCAGTCTAGCAACAATTTAGGTGTTTGCAGATGTGTGGCCCAGCTATGTCAGGCACACATAATCCAGGAAAATGCACAGGAAGGTAACCGCAAAAGCTTGATATCCATTCACTTCACTCACACTTTCAGACACACCCATCAGGGGTATAAAAGGGAGTGACACGTAGCAATCAGCGTTCAGTCTTTCTAGACAGTCTGTGCAGGAGGAGAGGAGTGGGCACATTCTGTTGAGTTCAGTCAGATAGTTTCCTGTCTGAGAAGAGCTCAGATCAGTCTGTTTCCTGTCTTCGGACAGTGCAGTTCATTGTCAGTCCACTCTGGACTTGGAGGATACTGAGATCTGCTCAGTGAGCTCTGGAGAAAGCTGACATTCCCATCAAAGCTACAAGTGCTTATGTTAAGAGCGAGAGCAGGGCGAAGGGCACAGTGGAGAAGACAGAGAGAAGTGCTTCAGGTACCAGATTACCTGCACTAATTAACCGGACACCGGGGTCCGAAGCGTTGCTAGTGCTTCATGCTTAGTAACAAGAGAACCGGAGGCTTTCTGGACTACAGGTCGCAGAAGGTAGCCCCAAGCGCTGATACGTAACCGGAGTCAGGGAGAACAAGGACTTTGAGCAGGGCCCTGCAAAAGTAAGGACTTAGTTCTCTCAACATCTGATAATCAGAGACATAGAAGGCTCTACCACAATGTCAGCCGGGCGTTGCAGCTATTGAGAAAGCTGGAGATTGCAGAGTTAACTTCGCTTCATGCAAGTTTGGACTCACATACATATGAAGTAAAGGAGGCCTCTAACCTGCTCAGCGGTTATCCTGAATGTGCATTCTCCACCCCGACCAGCTCCCCGGGACCTGCCTGAAACACCTACAAGTAAAGGTATGAAAAGAAGCTGCATTGTGTGTGATTGAATTCTTAACTACACCCTGCATCATCACCATAGACTTCCAGGGATCCGTCTCACCTGTGGGAGACTTACCACCCAGCTGCCCCCATAACATCCCCTGTGAAGATCCTTATAGCAGCGCTGGTCCAATTGATCAGACACCACAGGTGGCGTCACGAACTACCTATCCTTATAATCCCCTGTAAATATCCCCCATTGCATGACCGCCAGGGCCATGGACCGAGCTCTGCTGCCAGTGACAACTCCCATAGACTTCCATGGGCTCGGCTCCGAGTACCCCATAGCCCTGGTATCCACACATGTGGTGCGAGTCATCTTTTGGCGTCACGAACAGGATCCGAAAGCTTGCAATTGTGAGTCCTGTGTGCCTATTGAACTGTTTTGTGAAAAAGACTGTTTGCTATTTTTGGCGCCAAATACCGCCATTTTACCGCCATGTTCGCGCCCTGAGGCGCTGGTGAAGAAGGTGGGCGTGCATTCGTGGGCGTGTACCCCCCCTGTGGCGCGAAAGTTATGGCCGCCCTCTCAAAATGCTACTATAATGTGCGATCCTGCCCCACTGCTAAGGAAATCCGCCTCCTCTTCATCTTCTATGCAAAGAGGAGGAGACGCAAATCCCGCCTCCACGGAAGGGACCGGACTGTCCCTGTTGGAAACTACAGTCTGGCCTGGGACGAGATGGCGGAGGACAGGAGAATCTGTGCGGAGGAGCGGAGGCGTACAAACCCTGCTCACCGGAGGATTTACTGCCTGTGCCGGAGCTGTCCCCAGATCGGGACACTGACCCTACCATGCTGGAGCTGCAGAAAGAGAATGCGGTTCTCAGAAGATTAATCCAGCGTCATGCAGACATGCAGGAGACAGAGAGACGCTGGCGTGCCCAGACACAGCGGCTGCTGTGGGACGCAGTGCTCTCTCCCACAAGCATAACGCCGTCACCTGATTTTCCAAGTTCCCTGCTGAGGAAGGCTGAAGAGAAACCGGAGGCCGCCCCAAAAGTGCTGTACCTGATCCCACCGATGCGCAGGTGGAGGAGAAGGAGGCTGAGGAGGCCCTGCCCGTTCCGGAGTGCCAGCCAGGCCAGGAGGCCGCAGCAGATTACAGTTCCCCGGTAGGAACACCGGAGGGGTCCCAGCCATCATTGCCGGAAATCGACTGGGACGAGATGGAGCGTCTGGATGATGTGACTTACGACCTCCAAACCGGAAATGCCTGGCAACACTGCGAGAAAGAGAGACAACGGCAGGAGGAAGAGAGAAAGATACAGCGAGACCGAGAGGAATGGCATGAGAAGTTCCTCGCTGACAAAGAAACCGTCCGCCGAGATAAAGGTACCCGACGGGAACCGCGGCGTCAGGGGTGCGTCACCGAATTTCAACTCCGCAAGGGCTGGGACTTTATCCGTGAGCCGGGCCTCTATCCGGGGGTCTTTGTGAGCCGCCGGGACGTAGAGTCCCACTTGCCCATCGGTCATCCTGGAAGGGATCTGATAAATGGGGACATAGTAAGCTACACGCGACACTGGGGTTTAAAGGGATGGTATGCCCTAAACGTCTCTGTTATCAGTGACCCCGTCCCCGACGCCGGTACCGTACACAATACTGAAGCGTCCCAGTCCCGAGCTCCCACAGCACCAGACCGTGCACTGGAGTCGCCCCCTGCATACTCATCTCGACCTACGTCGCCCCCTTCATCGCAATCTGTGACCCATCCTGCATCGCAAGCTAGATCTTATTCTGTGGCACCTACTGCAGCGCAATCTACGTTATATTCCGGAGAGGTCCCAGTGAGGTCCCTACCAGCACAAACAAGAGATGTTGCGACACAGACTTATATTGCAGGACATGATATCCTAGTAATGGGAACCCAAGGGCATCGAGTACTTCTGTCCCCAGGGATGGAAAAGGTCAATGTCACATCTAGCAAGAAAAATGAAAGCCAGTAGGACCCAGACAGGGGTTTACTGCAACTGAAAAATGTGAAAAGTTTTTGAAAAAGAAGTTGAAGAAGAAGTTTTGCCAAATTGCACTTTATTAATGTTTAATAATATGTATGATGATGTTTACATATTTAAGTAGAATACCCGGCTGGGTAAAGAGTTAGAAAGCTAAAGAGTAAATGTGATGTTGATTGCATAGTATGCATAAAATACCCCAGTTGGGTAAAGTGAAGAATTAATGATGTCTTGAAATATATATCTATGTGTCTTTTCTCATGCATGGACTGCGTGGCTGTGGACTGTGCCAGCCCAAGAACTTGTAATGTAAATAGTTTGCACTACGGTGCCTTATCTTGGTTTTACATGAAACCTAAACTACCTCTGAAGAAAAACCCGTATGGTGTGGCCTAGAGTGAGGTCTGCAGTCAGAAGTCCTGCAGCCCACCCAGGACCCACGTGGGAGGTTTTTGGTGCGGGTCCTCCACAAGAATATTATCTAGTATTTATGGAAATGTTTTGATACTTTAATACTTTTGTATTTTTCTAATGTACAAATTGTAACGTTAAAGATTCCTCACCTCCCGGATGGGATGAGTTAAATGTTTATGTTAAATGTAAAACAAAAATGTTTTTTTTTTTCTCTTTTACAGCCCGGGAGTGCTGTGTTTAACCAAGGGGGGATGTGTGGCCCAGCTATGTCAGGCACACATAATCCAGGAAAATGCACAGGAAGGTAACCGCAAAAGCTTGATATCCATTCACTTCACTCACACTTTCAGACACACCCATCAGGGGTATAAAAGGGAGTGACACGTAGCAATCAGCGTTCAGTCTTTCTAGACAGTCTGTGCAGAGGAGAGGAGTGGGCACATTCTGTTGAGTTCAGTCAGATAGTTTCCTGTCTGAGAAGAGCTCAGATCAGTCTGTTTCCTGTCTTCGGACAGTGCAGTTCATTGTCAGTCCACTCTGGACTTGGAGGATACTGAGAGCTGCTCAGTGAGCTCTGGAGAAAGCTGACATTCCCATCAAAGCTACAAGTGCTTATGTTAAGAGCGAGAGCAGGGCGAAGGGCACAGTGGAGAAGACAGAGAGAAGTGCTTCAGGTACCAGATTACCTGCACTAATTAACCGGACACCGGGGTCCGAAGCGTTGCTAGTGCTTCATGCTTAGTAACAAGAGAACCGGAGGCTTTCTGGACTACAGGTCGCAGAAGGTAGCCCCAAGCGCTGATACGTAACCGGAGTCAGTGAGAACAAGGACTTTGAGCAGGGCCCTGCAAAAGTAAGGACTTAGTTCTCTCAACATCTGATAATCAGAGCATAGAAGGCTCTACCACAATGTCAGCCGGGCGTTGCAGCTATTGAGAAAGCTGGAGATTGCAGAGTTAACTTCGCTTCATGCAAGTTTGGACTCACATACATATGAAGTAAAGGAGGCCTCTAACACCTGCTCAGCGGTTATCCTGAATGTGCATTCTCCACCCCGACCAGCTCCCCGGGACCTGCCTGAAACACCTACAAGTAAAGGTATGAAAAGAAGCTGCATTGTGTGTGATTGAATTCTTAACTACACCCTGCATCATCACCATAGACTTCCAGGGATCCGTCTCACCTGTGGGAGACTTACCACCCAGCTGCCCCCATAACATCCCCTGTGAAGATCCTTATAGCAGCGCTGGTCCAATTGATCAGACACCACAGGTGGCGTCACAAACTACCTATCCTTATAATCCCCTGTAAATATCCCCCATTGCATGACCGCCAGGGCCACGGACCGAGCTCTGCTGCCAGTGACAACTCCCATAGACTTCCATGGGCTCGGCTCCGAGTACCCCATAGCCCTGGTATCTACACATGTGGTGCGAGTCACATACTACTAAACAATGCTACCAAGTTACCACAACAACTCACATATAAATGCATGCAGACTGGCGGGCCTACCTAATTATGGCTTAGTATTCTACGTAGCTCACCCAGTCTACCATGTAACACTACCATTGCCTTAGCAAGAAATGGCTGAAACAAGTTTGTCATTGCCCAGAATCGACTTTTCCAGAAGGAACGTGGATGAAATGTCCTTTGTAGTAGAAGGACAGAACCAACTCTCTGTCCGAAGCCAAATAAAATGCACACAATCTTTGGACAGCAGAAGCAGAGAATTTACCCGGAGAGGTGAAGATGACATCTATCTCAACAAGATAATACACAGCCCGCCCAAGACTCGGGGCATCAGGTTAGTGGTGCTCATATACAGCAAAAAAAAAACTCTATAATGCTGATATTGGGTTTTTTTAAATTTGTCCATGTAGCCATGGGCTTCATGGTTGACATATTTTTTGAGCGTATTCAATGTGGATTTGAGTACACAAAATCCAGAATATTTCTGTACCAGCATAAGATTTCAAAATTTCCTTCACCAGCTACTGAAAAATCCGGAGCATAACTTGACTGTCGCTGCACTTTTTGGGATCAGACTCATGTCAATTTATATTGCGGATGTGACTGCAGATTTTCCCCTTTGCAATGTGAAAGGTGAAATGCGTGTTTTAATTTTATATTTTAGCTTAGGAAAAGTAAAGTAACAAGAAACATATGATCTGATTTTTAAAGAAAATGTACCGTAAATGACTAAATTATTCAACATTGTTATAACTGTATGCTCTTATGCATTGTGTGAAACCAATAAGGATATTGACCCATGAAAAATATGAATCATGTATTCCCACAAATGGTGATAAATATACGATATTTAGTGGATATAAATATACTCGTATGACTACTGGGACCCATAGCAATTTGTATAGTGGAGTCTTAAGCCCCTGTGTTGCTTCTCGCTTTGGTTGAGCTGTACTGGGCCATCTCACACAATGAATAAAGCAGTAGTGCACATGTGTTACTGAGTCACACTTAGTACCGGGGCAATGGGGTACTCGGAGCCGAGCCCATGTGAATCTATGGGGTTTGTCACTGGCAGCGGGACTCGGTCCGTGGCCCCGGGCGCTCATACAATGGGGGAATATTTACAGGGGATTATTAGGTAGGTAGTTCGTGACGCCACCTGTGGTATCTGGTTAATTGAACCAGCGCTGCTATAAGGACTTTCACAGGGGATGTTATGGGGGCAGCTGGGTGGTAGTCTCCCACAGGTGAGACGGTCCCTGGAAGTCTATGGTGATGATGATGCAGGGTATAGATAATAATTCAGTCGCACACAATGCAGCTTCTTTTCATACCTTTTACTGGTAGATGGTTCAAGCAGATCCCGGGGAGCTGGTCGGGGTGGAGAATGCACATTCGGGTAACCGCTAGCAGGTTAGAGGCCTCCTTTACTCCAAATGTAGGTGAGTCCAACTTGCCTGAAGCGAAGTTAACTCTGAATCTCCAGCTTTCTCAATAGCTATACTGCCCGGCCAACGTTGTGGTGGAAACTTCTAAGTGGTGAAAACTAAGTCTATATTTGCTGATCAGGCTAGACTCCTGTTTTCCCTGTCTCCGGTTACGTATTGACACTTAGGGCTGCTCTCTGCGACCTGTAGTCCAGATGCCTCCGGTGTTCTTGTTACTAAGCTTGAAACTGTAGCAACTCTTCGGACCCCGGTGTCCGGCAATTTAGTGCAGGCAATCCAATACCTGTAGCACTTCTCTAACTTCTCCACTGTGCCCTTCGCCCTGCTTCTGCTCTTTGCATAAGCACTTGTAGCTTTCGATGGAAATAGTCAGCTTCCTCCCGAGCTCGCTGAGCAGCTCTCAGTATCCTCCTTGTTTCAGCTTCTACTGAGGTACTGATTAAGGGTAGCTCTGACTAGGCTAGGATGATGCACTTCACTCGTACTAGCCTCCACTTCTCTGTCAGGTGAGCTACGCTAGCTCTGCGAGGATTCAGTCCTCTCTCCTCTCCAAGTCCAGACTGAACTGGCACAGAACTGCACTGTCTGAAGACAGGAAACTATCTGATCTGCACTGTCCTGAGACAGGAAGCTTGACTGAGCTCTGCTACGTGTCACTACCTCCTATACCCCTAGTGGGTGTGTCTGAAAGTGTGAGTGAAGTGCATGAATAGCAAGCTTTTGCGATTACCTTCCTGTGCATTCTCCTGGATTTTATGTGTGCCTGCGTAGCTGGGCTACACATCCCCCCTTGGTAAAACACAGCACTCCCGGGCTGTAAAAGAGAAAAAAAAAACATTTTTGTTTTGCATTAAACATAAACATTTTAACTCTTCCCATCCGGGAAGTACGAATTCTTGAACGTTACAATTGGTACAATAGGAAAATACAAAAGTATCAAAATATCAAGACATTTCTATATTTATAAGATACTTGTGGAGGACCCGCACCAAAAACCTCCCACGTGGGTCCTGGGTGGGCTGCAGGACTTCTGACTGCAGACCTCACTCTAGGCCACACCATACGGGTTTTTCTTCAGAGGTAGTTGTGTAGTTAGGTTTCATGTAAAACCAAGATAATGCACCGTAGCGCAACTATTTACAAAGACAAGTTCTTGGGCTGGCATAGTCCACAGCCGCGCAGTCCATTGGCATGGTTAAAACACATTTCAAATAATTACATTAATACTTTTTCAAACTTTATACAATTTTTCAGATGCAATAAACCCTATCTGGGTTTTGCTAACTAGTCTACTAGGACTACTCCTGATAGCGAATAGGTAGTTTACCTTTAGTGATACGTTCTGACCTACGTGGGGTAGCGTCAGGTATGGTATTCTCTAACCTTTCTGTTCTGCGTAACGGCAAACTATAATACCGTCTCAACCTTTCTATGGATCTGGCAAGTGTACTAGTGACTGGACGAGGCGGTACTGCTTCACCAACTCCACCAGGGGATTCCACTTCTTGTGGTGCTTCTTCTTGCGGGTCCGCTTCTTGGGGTTCTAATGGTTGAGGGTCTGCCGGAACAGGTTCTTCTGGAACTGGCTCAACTGGCACAATTGGTATGACTGGTTGTAGAGACTCCTCTTGCGGTTGATAAAACTGCAGCACAGGAATAATTACAGCGTCTCCCAATCTGGGCCAATCCGCAGGTAAATCTCCCAAATCCGTGTGTATGACCGCTTCAGCACTCTCTTCTTGATGGACAACAGGGTTTTCTTCACGGAGCTTTAATGGGCAAGGACACAACTTTAAATGATCTCTGGACACCGTTGCCGTCGTTTTTCCTCCATCCTTACTAATGGTACAGACCTTTCTGTTATCAAAATTGGAATTTTGCACGACGTAAGGCTCCTGTTCCCACTGATCATCCAACTTGTGTGTTCTTCTTTTCCTTTTGAGCACCATTTCTCCAGGCATTAAAGGCTTAGCGGAGCATTTTTGTTATAGTTCTTCTCTTGCTTTTCTCTTACTTTGTTGAGACTGTCTTCTACGCAGGCTTGTACTCTCTTGTACTGTTCCTGTCGAGTTGTGTCCCAATCTTCAACACTGTCATCAGCCTCTGGTTCTACCACTCCCAGCTCCAAATCCATTGGCAGTCTTCCAGGTCTTGCTCTCATAAGGTAAGCTGGAGTGCAGTTGGTGGAACTTACTGGTATGTGGTTGTACAAGTCAACCAGGTCGGGTAACAAGTCTGGCCACCAAATTTCTTTCTTCCAGGGTACAGTTTTCAGTAAATCCATGACAATGTATTCATCTTTTCACAAAGGCCGTTGGTCTGAGGGTGGTATGGCGTCGTTCTGATCTTTTTACATCCATACAATTGACAGAATTCCTGAAACAGTTCAGCTTCAAAGGCTGGACCTCGATCAGTCAGTACCTGCTCTGGATATCCGTGTGGTCTGCAGAAACTTGCTTGGAAGACCTTGGCTGCTGTCTCTGCTGTGAGATCTTTGACAGGGGCGACCACCAGGAATTTGGAATAATGATCCACCATGGTCAGGGCATACGAGTATCCTGACCTGCTTTGGGACAACTTAACGTGATCCAATGCTACGATCTCCAGAGGACGAGTCGTCCGGATAGGCTGCAAGGGTGCTCTCTGACTATGATAGTCTTTTCGTCTGAGACCACAGGGTCCACAGTTCCGGCACCACTTCTCGATGGAGCTGCGCATCCCTACCCAGTAGAACCGATATGTAAGGTTCTGTGTACATGTTCCTGAAACTCAGTTTGTTCGTCAGCCATTTTACTTTCTGTCTTGCTGCAGCTATCTTGCCCTCAGTCAAAATGGAGTTTCCAGCTTGCATGTTCCCGCCCTGATTCTCTCCTTTTGCTTCTTAAGCAGCCACAGCTGAGCAATCAGTGCTTCAGAATCTAGCCTGCAGCAAGAACAGAAAGTAAAATGGCTGACGAACAAACTGAGTTTCAGGAACATGTACACAGAACCTTACACGACACCTCAACAGGGTCTCCAGCTTTTTCCAGCCAAGTGTCCTGCTTGATCGTGGTAAGCTTCCAACACCATTTGGATGTCTGCTTTGGGGACCACTATCTGCCAAACCATTTCATGGGTCCTTGGGTCGACGTATCTCCTGCACAACTTCTCTCGTATATGAACAACCGGCTTCTTTCATTCCACAGGAGCTTTGCTGGCATGGATGCATCTTTCTCCAAGGAGGAACCTTCCTGTTTTATCAGCTCCTTAACACGGCTGACCACGCGATCGCTGTCCTGAGTCTCTTTCCAGCTGTGATGAGGTAACGGTTCAACATCTCACCACACCGCTTCCTGTAGACTCGTTGCTCTTGGACCATCCCATTTCGGTGGAACGCAGGTAGCTCAATTTCTTCCAGATCGTCTGACTCTTCCTCTGTGTCAGATTCATGCGGCATTCTGGACAAGGCGCCTCGTTGGCATTTTTACGGCCTGCCCTGTACTTGATGGTAAACTGGTAATTTGACAACCGAGCCATCCAACGTTGCTCCATGGCTCCCAGCTTGGCTGTTTTCAGATGCGTCAAGGGTTATTGTCTGTAAACGCAGTGAACCTGTTGGAGGGAAGGTAATGTTTAAATCTTTCGGTAATGGCCCAGACCAGCGCCAGGAACTCCAGTTTGAAGCTGCTATAGTTTTTCCGGATTCCTCTCAGTTGGCCTGAGTTTTCTGCTGGCATATGCGATGACTTTTCTTGGCCGTTCTGCTTCTGACTGAGGACCGCTCCTAATCCTTCGTTATTGGCATCTGTGTATAGCAGGAACGGTTGGCTGTAATCTGGATAGGCTAAGATTTCATCGCCGGTCAGGATTCTCTTCATCCCTTGAATGCCTCAGCTTGTTCTTTTCCCCAATTGAATGGAAGGTTTCTGCTCTTAAGAGGTTGTCCTACCAGGAGGTCCTGCAAAGGCGCCGCTTTCTTAGTGTAATCTTTTACAAACCTCCTGTAGTAACCTGTTAATCCCAGGAACTGACGCACCTCTTTTAAGTTCTTCGGCTCTGGCCATTTCTGAATAGCTGTGACCTTCTCGGGGTCCGGCGCTACTCCTTCAGAACTGACAATGTGTCCCAAGTACTGTACCTTCCGTTTGAGGAGGTGGCATTTAGAGGGCTTTAGTTTCATCCCAAACTTGGACAATGACTCAAATACCTCTGCCAGGTGCTTTAGATTTATCTTCATATGTCTTAGAGTACACAATTACGTCAAACCAAGTACAGCAGCACAGTTTCGAAGTTGAGATGTCCCAGACAGCTCTCCATCACCCTCTGGAATGTTCCTGAGGCACTGCTGAGACCAAACGGCATCCTATCGAACTCGCAGAGTCCCATTGGGGTGGTGAAAGCAGTTTTCTCCCGGTCCTCCTCAGCCACAGCCACTTGCCAGTGGTCGAGGTAGAAAAGTAGTTAGCCGTTTTCAGAGCAGCTAAGGATTCCTCTATATGTGGTAATGGGTATGCATCTTTATGTGTTATACGATTTACTTGCCTATAATCTACACACATTCGCATGCTACCATCCTTTTTCTTCACTAGAACCAGAGGTGCTGCCCAGGGCTACAACTATCCCTTATCACCCCGGCTTTCTTCATGTCATGCAGCATTTCCTTAGCTTTCTGATAATGGGCTGGAGGTATGGGCCTGTACCGCTCTTTGATGGAGGATGACTGCCTGTAGGATATGATGCTGTACTCCCTAATTGTCCCAAAATCAAGTGGGTGCTTGCTAAATACTTGTGCGTACTCTTGTACCACCCGTAGTACCCCCTGTTTCTGTGGACGGAAAGTGGTGTCTGTCCCTATATGAAGCTGCTGACACCAGTCCACTACCGGGGTTGCCGGATCATTATCCTCCGCTGGCTGCGGAGGCTAAGGACTCGGTTGTGAGGATAGAATTATTATCTACGGCATGTAATTTAGCAACTGTAGCATAACGTGGCAAATTTACTTCATCGTCCCCCCAGTTGGAAGTCGTACTGGTACTCTCCCTTTACTACTTCCACTACCCCTCTAGAATCATGGGTAGGTCTGTGTTCTGAGCGATGGGGTTCTACTAACTGCTTGGTGTTTCTGTCCCCCAGACCCTTTTGGCTGCTCTAAACCTTTTAACATTTTCACTCTTGGGGGTTTACAATGGGGTTCGAGTCTGTGCCCGTACATTACCGATTTCACCATCTGTAAGCTTCGCTTGCTGCGCACATCAGGGCCCGGATCTCCCCTTGGATCCCCTCCCCCTTTGCTTTGGCTTGGCAATTCAGCGAGCTGTTGGACCCAAAAAACAAACTTCTCCCAACAGTTACTGATAATTTTTGTCCCGTATTCAAAATTTATGACCATTTTCCTCATTTACAGTCCTGACTACTAGGAGGTCCCCTGATCCTTCAGCTCCACCCTGCCCACTTTTACTTTTTACGTTTTTGGCCCCAATTACTTCAACAGGGGACCATTGGTGGCGTACACTGTCAAGTCGGGCTCGGGGGCTGGAGGCTGTCCATGGACCAAAATTTATTGAAAGGACATCAGGGTATGTGGTCCCCTGAATCCAGTGTCCAGCAGTTGCAGGGGATTGCAATCCCGTCCAGAATCATGGACAGGTAGGGCCGCCCCCACCTAGGGAACCTGGGGTTTTCCATCCAAGGGGCCTGATGATTCTACTCCGGGTGTTGGCCTCGCCCCAAAGGATCGGCTCTTTTTAAAAAAGACATTGCTTGCCAAATATGACCTTTTTTTTGCAGCGGTAGGACCATCTCCCGGCGAGGATGGTGTTGCCCGGAGTCGCTCCTGGGGGGGGCGTGGGCCTCCTCCTGTGGCGACTCCCCATTTCCTCCGGTTCCCCCCCAAGGGACAACCTCCGGACAGTCGGTAGTAGGATTTCCCCCCTTCCTCTTTCCCATTGCAGGGCCTCCATTACAGTGGCCAAGTTCTTAGTCATTTGGCGCACTTTTTGAGCGCAGGACATTCCAACTCACTAGGGGGCCACCTGCGTTTAGATCTGCCACCTGCGGAGAAAAGGTGGTACTGCCGGCTTAAGAGTGGCTTCACCTGGGTGATACGATTTGCCACCTCAGCTTTTCCAGGGGTCGCAGTCCCTTTATGCCATGTCCTTTAGAGCATCAAAGTGGCATCTGGATGATCCAAGGACCACCAGTTTACAGTCCTGCCTTCCCTGGAGACCTCAGTCCCCGCACGAATTGCTCTTTAACATTTGGCTCTCTCAATGGACTTGTAGGGTTAAACCTGTTTAAGAGCTCGCCCGGCCCCCTGTAGTCGGCAGGCGTAGTCCCTAATACTGTCACCTGGTCCCTGGAAGCACTGATAAAATGCCATCCGGAGATCCGTTTCTGTGCGGTCCTCGAAGATGGCCTGTAGCTTTAAGAGTATCGCAGGGACCGACTCCTGGTCTGCAATGGGCTAAGTCTCTACTTCTCTCTCAGCTGCACCAGCTAACTGTCCTATTACCACAGCAGCTTTTTGCTTTTCAGTCATTGAATACATATCCCAAAAAACTACATATCTTCCGTTTAAATCCTGGCAGGGTGTCTGGCTCGCCCCCTGTACTGGGGGAGCCACTTCGCTCCAGGCATGTATGGGGGGGTTAGCGGCATTAGCGGGACCACCGGGCCAGGTGAGGGGCCTGCACCCCCCTCCTGCGGTACGACGCCAAACGGGGGGCTATTGGGGCCCCCGGCGGGGGGGGCTCCTCTGCCCGGTTGCTGCGAATATTGGTGCCCCCTTTGGTTAATTGAGCCCACCTCCTCACAGGCTGACGTCGCAGGGACAGCGGTGGAGACAGGACCCTTTGTAGCAGGCACAGCGGTGGAGACAGGGCCTTCGTCGCAGACACACGGTGGAGACAGGACCTTCGTCGCTGGCTGTGATGTCAGAGAGTTCACTTCCTGTTTTACAGGACCTCCGCCGCGTCAGAGTTGGGGGGGGGGCCAGGGACCACGCGCACCTCAGGTACGCCCCCCTTCTTCACCAGGCCTGGGGCGCGAATTTTGCGGTAAAGATGGCGGTATTTTGGCGCCAAACAGCAAACAGTTCATAGCACACAGGACTCACAATTGCAAGCTTTGATCCTGTTGTGACGCCAAAAATGAGTCGCACTTTGTACGGGGCAAAGGGGACTCGGAGCCGAGCCCATGGGAATCTATGGGTTTGTCACTGGCAGGGGGACTCGGCCCGGGGCCCCCGGGGCGCTCAACAAGGGGGGAATATTTACGGGGATTATTAGGTAGGAAGTTCGGACCCCAAACCTGTGGTATCGGGTTAATTGAACCAGGGGCTGCTAAAAGGGACTTTCACGGGGGAAAGTTGGGGGGCAGCTGGGGGGGAGTCTCCCACGGTGAGAGGGGTCCCTGGAAGCCCTATGGTATGATGATG
The DNA here is from genome assembly GCA_033576555.1 of Oophaga sylvatica. Lineage (NCBI taxonomy): Eukaryota > Metazoa > Chordata > Amphibia > Anura > Dendrobatidae > Oophaga > Oophaga sylvatica. The sequence continues at coordinate 1,364 of JARQOD010003954.1, read as the reverse complement.
CGGGGTATAGATAATAATTCAGTCGCCACAAAATTTGCAGCTTCTTTTCATACCTTTTACTGGTAAAGGGGTTAAAAGGCCAGACCCCGGGGGCTGGGGGGGGTTTGGAAAATTTCACATTCGGGAACCGCTGAGCAGGTTGGGGGCCTCCTTTACCCCAAATTAGGTGAGTCCAACTTGCCTGAAGCAAATTTTAACTCTGAATTTTCCAGTTTTTCTAAATAGCATACCCCCGGGCCAACATTGTGGGGGAAACTTCTAAGTGGTGAAAACTAATTCTATTTTTGCTGATCGGGCTAGCTCCGTTTTCCCTGTCCCCGGGTTAAACGTATTGACATTTAAAGGCGCCCTCTGCGACTGTGAAAAATTCGAGCCCGTGTCCCAAAGGGAATTTTTTTTTTGTGAGAAAGGACTGTTTCACTTTTGGGGCCCAAAAACGCCATTTTTGTCGCCATATTCGCGCCCTCAAAAGGGGCTGGAGAAGAATGGGCGTACCTTCGTGGGGGGGCTACCCCCTGTGGCCGAAAAAAAGCTGCCCCTCAAAGTGCCCATTACAACATGGGGGGCCCCGCCCACACAAAAAGGGGGTCCGCCTCCTCTTCACCTTCCCCCGGGGAGGGGGGAGGAACGCAAACCCCACCTCCACGGGAAAAGGGCCGGATTCTCCGCAGAAAGAGGAGAGAACTTTTTGGAACAACATGGGGGCAGGACTTTTGCAGCCGAGCAGGGGAAACGGGGGAAGGCAGGGCCCCGTTTCCCCAGCCAAGCGCCACCAAAAACCGGAGTTATCCCTGATCCTGCACCTAAGCAGGGGTTGCTAGAGACAAAAAGAAGAAAAACACGCCTGAGGGAAAATGGTCCAGGACCAACCTTGGCTTTGAAGAAATTGAGAGACGCCGGCGCACCCTGGAACAGCGGAGGGTGTGGGGCCGGTGGGTCCCCCCTCAACGAACCCCCCGATTCCAATACCGAAGAGTCCCCGCTGCCCAAGGCAAAGGAGCAACCGGAGGGTGCCCCCGAAAGTACCCAAACCCCGACCCACCGGGGAAGCGGTGGGGGCGAAGGGGGTTGAGGGTTCCCCCATTTCCCGGGAAAGGGCCCGCCCCGGCCCCGGGGGCCGCAGCAGGGTGATCGATCCCCCATAGGGGCACCGGAGGAAAAAAAAAGGGCTCAGCCCTCAATGATGGAGCAGCGACAGCGCAGGTTAGTGCGTTTCCCCCCAAATGAGCCATTGCGCACACCTGCTTCCTGCTCTGCATCACACCACATTGTGGGATCGGGATCCCCCCTGCGTACACCTCCCTATCGCAAATCGGGGATCTACTCTGCATCGCAATCGGGGACCCCCAAAAAATGCAAGAGTC